>ML776849.1:366111-389791 GCA_009831015.1 Picea engelmannii | reverse complement strand
TTTTGGTGAGTTTGTCAAGCTGTTACTATAAGTGTTAGTTCAACTATTTGTGAAGTTTGTAAGTGCTGAAACAAAGGTATTGTTTCAGCCCTCTGAGTCCTAGCTAGTTACTCTAAAGTCTTGTACTGGTATTGTACTTTGTTAAAGAATCTAAAGAGAAGTTTTGGCCGGGTTTTCTACCCCAAGAAGGTTTCCCAAGGTATACTTGTGGTCTCTCTGTGATTGTCTCACTTTCAGTGATCCTCATATATGCAAGATGTATTGGTATGTTGGTTGTATGCTGTGTATTTTGAAATTTACCTACATGCATCAATTTTTCAACATGGTATCAGAGCTTCCCTGAAAGAAGCCTTTTCTACAAAGAATTATTAGATTTGTGAAGGAGACTACAATATTTCAGTTTTTGAAGGAAGTCAAAAACAAGGACAAGATGATGTCAAGCACTAAGCTTGATGAGAAACTTGAGGGACCTGATAACTTCAGAGCATGGAAGTACATAATATCCCTTCTTTTGGAAGAAAATGACTTATTAGATTATGTTATGGAAGAGGTTGCAGAACCTGAGGAAGAAGAAGCTAAAGGTAAGTACAGGAAGAATCTGATAAGGGCAAATAGAAAAATTGCAGATTCTATAAAAGACCATCTTATTCCTCATGTATCATCCCTGAAGACTCCCAAAGAGATGTTTGATGCTCTATCTCGTCTATATGAAGGAAGTAACATAAACAAGAAGATGGCTTTGAGGACTCAACTAAGAAATGTAAAGATGCAGAAGTCTGAATCTATTCATGCCTTCTTTACAAGAATTTCTTAGATCAATGAACAAATTATAGTTATCGGTGACTTAGTTGAAGAAGTTGAGTTAGTAACGACTACTTTGAATGGACTTCCGAAGTCATGGGACTCTTACATAAGAGGAATCTGTTCAAGGAGTAAGTTAACAAAGTTTAGCAAGCTGTGGGAATATTGTGTCCAAGAAGAAGTAAGACTGGAAGCGAGAGAAAAAAAGCTAAGTGATGATGAAGATCAAGCTCTTGCAGCTCATTTCAGGAAAGGAAAGAAAAAGAAGAAAAATCATCCGCCACAGAAGAAGTTTCAGAAATTTTAGAAAGGTAAGAGAGACTATTCTAAATTCAAATGTTTATGTTGTGAAAAGCTGGGACATCTTGCCAGAGATTGTCCTCTCATAAAAGAGGTCAAAGAAATGAGGAAAAACAAAAGACATCATGCTCATATTGTTGAAGATGATGAACCTGTTTTCAAGGGAGAAAGAAAAGAGGATTCAGATGAAGAGTATATTTTGGTGGCAACTCTTACTAATTCAGTAAATTATGATGATGAAACATGGCTTGTGGATAGTGGTGCCTCTAGGCACATGACTGGTTTTAAAGACTCTCTTTCAAATCTGACTAAGAAAGATTCTTCTCATCAGGTGAGACTGGGTGATAACTCTTCCTACAAGACAATACCTACCCCTGAGCCAGAACTCGAATGAGCTCCATCAAACTCTAAAGTCCACATTCCTTCAGTTATCTTGGTAGTTTTATCTTCCGAACTCGCCTCTTGGATGAACCAATTCTCAATTCCATTGTTAACACAAAGGAGTTGATCATCAGGTTCACTAGGGGTCTCAATAAGGCATCCTGTAATGGGTTCTTTGTGAAGGGTAAAGAATCCTCCTTCATGGTGAGGTATGATAGCTTCGGACCCTTGGTTTTGGAAACTTCCGGTCAAGTTTTCTATAAGGTCCTTACAGAGTATGATCCCCTAATTGCTTAGAGCATCTATTACCAATACATCAATAGTAAAAGGAGCATCGGGGCAAGCATGGAAAGCAACACTCAGATCCTTAATAATGCCTCGTGTAAAGCCTTCTTATGTGTTTGGCTATGATATGCTTAGACCTAATTGGTGCATGACCCTTTTGGTCATAATATTACTAGGAGCATCTGGGTCAAAAACACAGTTATGGAGGAGGGAATCATTCACTTGGATGGTAACGTAAAAAGGTGCTGGTTCCCCATATTTTGTTCCCATGCTCCCTACTTGGTAGACAAAAGGGGATTCTTCTTCAAGATTGTCATCCTCATAAATTTGTGGCAGGGAGTATTTAACATCTTCATCCTCACGTTTTCCAAACATGTCTTGAGTGGGTTCCATATACTCAGGAGATTCATTTTGTTGAGAAAATATGGAAGCATCTTCCATGTTTGTGAAACATGTGCTCCATTTTCTAGGGTAAGCGTTATATTCCACCTCAAGGATCTCTTGGAGGTTAGTCTTCCGTTCTATCATGCTCTCATCATTTGGTTCCTAAAAGTCATCACTGTTCAAGAGGTTAATCTGATGGATGGAATCGTTGAACCTAAGGTTTTCCTCAATCTGACAAGCAACCTCTTGTGCTTCTTCCAGGCTTGAGTGTAATTGATTCTTGAGGGCGAATTGCAAAGTTCCCTCTAAGGAGTCTAAGTAATGCTGGAGAATAGCACTTTTTGGGTTAAAGTTGGGTTGGAGTTTGCTAGGGGGAATATTGAACCTATCATTGAAATCCCTAATGCTCTCATTGGTTCCCTTGAAAATCTTGAGGTATTGAGAGTAGAAGAAAGCTATACTTTCCTTTTTACACCATCTGCCTTTGAAAGCTCGTTCTAGATCCTCAGGGATTTTGAAGCTCCCACTTGGTTTACTGTTAATTCAGGTTCTGGCGGTTCCGGTGAGTGAGCTTGTAAAGAGCCTCATAAAGGTGTCAGGATGTTCTTGTCCAGATTGGTGAAATTCAAACCCTTCACAAAACTTGGTCCAATGTGAGTTACCATAGGATCCTTCCTCTCCTGAAATTCTAGGTATCTAGGAATCAACCCTCTTTGGTAGATCATGTAATCCTCCTTAGGTAAGGGCCAAAGAGTTCTTTGTGAGACCATTTAGGAGGATTTACAAGGGTAATAGGGACTACAACAGTAGAAGAGAGTGTGTACTGACATCCACTATGGGTTGTCATTTGTGAAGTAGCCAGATAATTTTCTTGAAATTATCAAAGGAATGAAGGGATCACTCTCAGTGGAGTCGCCAGGTAAGCTTTGAAAAGTAAAGATTTTTGAGGAAAAGGCTTACCAAGAAGTGTTGTTTTTTGAGGAGAATTGACTTAGTGTTCCCTGACAACGACGCCAAAATGTTATCACACAAATTGTATTTGTTCCAAGGGAAAAGGTTAAGGGAAGGCAAATTGGCGTAAGAGGAGGTTATCCTATCACTGTCACCTCAACATGATACCTCTTTCTATTGAGGGTTGATGGCCCAGGGGAGACGTCCCCGGTGACCTGGGGGTTTGAGAAGGCGAAGGTTAAAGTGTCTATAAAAGTATCCCCTCTCACAAGTCACATTGATCAGAAAGTCCCAGGGTTTTGACCAATGAAGTAATGAAGTATTCAAATGTACCTGCCCAGAACAAAACAACAAGAAAATATATCTTTTGTAAGTACAACTTCCTATTAGTACTTCATAAAACCATGGACTTTATCAATAAAAGTAATAGTTGATATATGATGAAGAAAACATAATTTTATAACAACAATGTTTATGAGATAATTGCTTCAAAATAAATGCCTTGAAATAGCTTCAAAATGACCCAAAAAAATCACTCATTAATAACAAAGTACTAGCATTTGTCAAAAGCTAATTAGGCAGTTAATAAATCAACTTTACAATTGCTTTTAGGTGCTTTTAATGCTGCAATATATGGCTGTAGCTGACTTTTGTAACAACAACAAATAGGTTAGTAGATTAGTCTATTCTAGGGTTAGGAATAGTTAATAGAGAGCTTAAGGTAATAGTTTTGAGGATGGCTTTCATCAATCACTCAATTGTAAGGCTTAGATCAGTGCTTTTAGGGTAAATGGAGTCTCTTTTAGCAGTGACAACCTTGAAGGAACAAATTGATAATAAGAGAGCTAAAGACAAGAAGGTTAATGATTGAAGTGTTGGTAGCCCAAGGCTTCAATCACTAGACCTTTGGGGGAAAATAGCCATTAGGAAGTAGGTAACCTTAGGCCCTAGCGGTTTTCCTCCTTCTTTAGCTCAAAGATGAAGTAGATGATGGCTAGATGAAGCAAAAGGTGCTAGGGTGTTGCAATGGCAAGGCCCTTTGGAATTTTTTTTTAAGAAAATCGGTTTTCTAGCATAATCTAATAGGTGAAAGTTATTAAGGCAAGAACAATAACATGTGCTGTAGCCTCCTAGGGTTTTAAGCTAGCAATTTCATAATCTTAGAATAAATGCAAGATAAATACAACCATAACCATTCAATGAAGAAGAATTGCAGAAATTTACTTACATTCACTAAGAATCATCTAGCAATAAGCCTAGTTGAACACTTCCACCAAGAAAAATGCTAAAATACTCCAAAAAGAGCCTCCTTCAAGAAGTACGCACCAAATTTCAGCCAAGAAACCCTAATTAGGGCGCAAATTTCAGACCTCACTTAAGTGTGAGTGAAAGATGATCCAATAATTCAAGGGAAAATCCCTTATTTTTTTTTTTTAACAAGAACAGTTATGTTGCATTAATCGGCTTTTTGGCAAGCCTGAATCAGAAAGTTACATATCTGAAGAAGGTTGGTGACCTCTAACAGTGCTGCCAACCTTCTTGTGAATGTCTTGGGAAACCAATCCCATCTGCTTCTTGAACTAATTCGAGAAAATGACAAAATTTGCTTACATGAGTAAATTCTCACAAATTGTGAGCATAGTAGAAGACAGAAGCAAAGCATTAAACCGAGGGGGATAAAGGTTTCCCCTTAATGTAGGGATCCAGCTTTTTCTGAGAACCTAAAGAAATGTTGGAGGCCGCCTCCTTTTCTCTGCGCACTTTATTGGTCTTTCGCCCTCGGGTAAGGGGTGGAGACAGAACTGTATTATCTTCCGGTTCAAAAGTTTCCACAGAGCCTCTAGAGGGGACTGAAACAACCAGACTTGCAGAGGCAGAAGGTTCCGGAACTGAAGCCCGAGTTTCTTTTGCTGCCATTGTTTCTGGGGGGGTGGAATCCGAAAGGCTTTCGTCTGCCAGGGGATCTTCCTTAACTGTTGTTGCTTCTAGATCTAGGGCTTCATCATCCTTCAGCGCATCAAAACTGTTTTTATTTTCTAGAGTTGCCTCTGCCGTATGGGTGGCCTTTGGGGCCTGGGCTAACGGATCCTTTCGCCTTGGCTGCCTTCGTCGATTAGTTACTGGCTGAAAATCATCTTCTTTTACTGGTCCCGGCTCCTCAGAGGTTTTGGGGCAGCTTTTTGCGAAATGATCGTAAGCATGGCACCGGAGGCACTTAAAAGGTATCTGCTCGTAGTCCAGCTCTTGGATATGGCACCATTCCCCCAGGGAGAGCTTAATGGCGTCCGGAAGTCCTTTTTCGAGATTAACCTCGACACAAATACGAGCGCAGGTAAACTGATCCCCCTTCGGCTCCGCCCTGTCCAGGAAACGCCCAAGCTGATTTCCAATGTCCTCTAGAGAGCTTATCCCCCAGAGATGCAATGGTAGGTGAGGCAGCCTAACCCAAACAGGGGCTGCTGTGATCTCGGCTCCAGGGTTGAAGTCAAGAGTCCAGGGGGCTAAGAACAACCCTCTCGACCCCATGAAATAGGGTCCAAATCTGAAAACTAGATCACGATCCACTTTCCTCGTGAAGCTGAAGACAAAAAAGCCCCTGCCTACTGCGTACAGAGTAACGTTTCCTTGTATCAACATCTTCCAACGATCATCCATCCATTCCTCCACTGTTTTGGGGCTTGGCCATAACCCCGTAAACTTTCCGATGAGGGCATTTTCTGCTAGAAGGAGGGCAAGCTTGCAAGGGTCCTCTGGATCTAGCTCCAGAGAAGGGATCTCCTCCATCTTCTTAACAAACTTATTCGGGAGAGAAGGCTTGGATTTAGGTCCTGCTGAGCGGACTAATGTTTTGAAAGCTTCCAGAGGGTCTTTTTCCAACTCGGCATTCGGGACTGGGGCCATCGTAGTAGGCGGCGACCACCAGCAAGTAAGAGGCGGAGCAAGTCGCAAAGGCCACTTCTCCAAAACGCTTGCCAAACGAACGCAGGCGAGAGGGATCCGCGGCCCTGTATTCAAAGGGGAACCCTGGTCGCTGCTCCAGTCGACGACGCGCCCCTGCAATCCAACCAAAACGCATGCAAACTCAGGCGAGAGGGACGCTCTGATTCATCCCTGGTCGCTGCTACAGTCGAAGGCGCGTCCCTGCAATCAAAACCAGATCGGGGGCGGCTAGGGTTTAGGCCCTAGCCGCGTTGCTTCCGTCTCGCTTCATCCGGCTCCGATTCATTGGGAAAATCCTTTATTTATACAGTTACAATGACTAGAATTAGGTCAAAAAGGCCGACATGGCCAGTTTACATGTAATATCCAATTTTTACATAAAAATGACAAATTAAACCCTAAATCAAGCATAAATGGTGACATCATGCCCCTTTACGGTGACGTTAGGCCTCTAGTGAAACGTTGGCATCCAGGAGCAAAATGTTAGGCTTCCCAAGGCCTCTGGATCAAGCCACACGTGCCACTTGGCACATAATTGCCTCCAAAGTGTCCATCAAACGTTGGTGACGTCAAGGGTCATACATGTGACGTCATAGGCCTTTTAAGGCCAACATAATAGTAGGAGGTCAAGACCCCCTTGGGTCCAGGCCTGCCAGGCTGTCTCTGGTGGAATGTCCTCCTCTCTCCCTGGTGCAAACCTCTGATCTGTCTCTACCCCTGGCTGGGGTCTCAACATCCATCTGGTGGGATTTTAGCCCTATGGAGGTTCGAACTTATCATCTCCCCATGTGTCCTGTCCATCCGGTGTGGCCCTGCAATAAAAACAAGTACGCCCTCCATGGGATCATAAGTCACATGGATCATAGCAATGTCAATCACATCTAATAATCAAGTTATTTAAACATGTGCATAAAACCCCCCTTTCCCAGGCAAGTGCTCAAAGATGTTATGCTATTCTACGAGCCAGGTTGGAGAGGACGTCAGGAGGTCCTATTGGGCTAATCCTCATTGGGCATGGGATGTTTCCAGGTGAAGACAAATCCAGGCCATGTAAGTGGATGAGGTGGTGTAGGGACGTTTGAGCAATGGGGGCAGTGATGACAGGGGAATGTATGGCTTACCTGTGGGTGCCTCTGAAGAGGGTGAGTTGCACTTTGTCATGGGTGCATATGTTTCCAAGCCCATTCAATGCCTTTTATCTTTTTATCTTATTGGTTTTTCTTTCAAGAGACTAGTTAGGGGACATTGCCCTGGCGTGGTGACCAGTGGTGACAATGTTACCCACAAGCATTTCACGGAGATGAGATGTCTGGCTCTTGATGAGACTCCCTTTCTCTTGGCTATGCCACCAAGAGCCACTACCCTGGCGTGGTGACCAGCTGAATGGTAGTGTCATGCCGCTACATGCCCATGGACCTAATTGGCTCGCTCGTGATGAGACCCCCTATCGTCCAACTAGGTCTTGATCTTTTTCTTTTATGGGTCCCTCTGTTTCTTGTTGAGAAGCCTTTCATTGCTTTTTCGGGGATCCTTGGGCGAAGCATCTGAAGGTTTGTTCTTTTTGGCTTTTATCTTTTGCCAGCTACTTTTACCCTTTGGGCCTTTAGCCCCTTCTTCCCACAAGGTAAGGTACAACCCTTTGCTAGCTTGGAAAATTCAATGGCCGAACCAATGTATGGGATGGATGAGAGGGAAAAAGGTGAAAAGTGTTAAGTATGGTGGGAACGGACGATGACCTTTCATGAACCCACCCAGTGGCGACTCAAACCCTATGGGAACCAACTTGCTAGGGCATCTTGTCATTCCCCCTAGGTGTGGACAAGTGGAAAGGTATAAGGTCCAAGCACACGTCAGAAGTAAAAAGAATTAAATGCACATATTCAAATGTTTTGAGAATCAGAGTGACACATACCATGATACCCAGAGTCATTACCGCATGGAGCAAGACCCACTGCTACTGAAGGAGCAGGCCGATGGGATGGATGTTGCTGTTGTTGACAAGGTGGAGGCACTGAAGAAGAAAGATGGGCCCTCCAGGGCCAGGCTCAAGTCAATATGCCTCTCGGTACTCCATGTTTAGGACCTGTGGGCCTCGAGACATAATCTCCTTAGTTATCCCTAGGCTAGGGGATAACAGTGATCAACCTGGAGCTGTGGTGGTGAGGTGGGTCTCTGTCTGTGCAATTGGACACTGCTGGTCAAACTCTCTTTGGGTACTCCGTGTCTGCAACCTGAGGGCCTCGAGACATCATCTCCTTGGATATCCCTAGGAGTTGGGGACGACAGGCCCTTTTGAGGAAATACAACTTGAGTACATAACCTAGCATGTTACCCAAGATCGGTCCTTCGATCTTGCTGGCTGCTACTTCACTTGCTGCCCCCTCTGCATCGTTTCCTCAGCCGTTGCCCCTGCACACCTGAGTGCTCACTCACTCTTTGTGTACCATCACTATGTCTCCTCCTCACACATAGGCTGTCTTTTATAACCTTGAGTTCACCCTAAGTCCAAAACCCTAGATCTCCTAAAGTGATCTACGACTGAGATCTAATCTTGCATTCCCTTTGGATCTAACGACTAAGACTTAATTTAATTAGTAATGCCAATCATTTTAGCATTTAATTAAATCAAACTCAGTTTATTACAAAAGTACATTCACTTGCATAAAGTGAATCTCTTAAGGTTTTGAGAGGTAATAATGATGACTCCCACATGTTGGCACAGACACACATGGAAGTGCTTGTCCGTTGCTACCAAAAACATAAACATGCCTAGCTCCACTTGGGTTGTGGGGTCACACTTGGCTGTGCTTGAGGCTATGTCCTTGTGTCAAGTTTGGGGTTAGAAGCAACACTTAAGTATGCCTTGTAATTCCCCAATGGGAGACACTTGGATATTTCAAGCTTCTATGAGGAGAAGGGTCCTAGATTGAATCCCTCTTCTAAGTGTTAATTTTCAACACGATCTGACACCATGTTCAAATATCGATTCCCAACACCTAGATACTTTACTAGCTTGTGTATTTCCTCGCTTATAATCAAATTACAACACACAATAAAATATACTAGCTGGAAATAAATAAAACAACAGAAGCAAGATGGAAACCAAACTTCACACATGCACATAGAAATTTTTCCCTTCAAATAAACTTTTCATTAATGATGACTCCAAGCTTACAAGGGCTCCCTTATTGGGAAAATGGCCCACTAAGGAAAAAAACAAATTACAACAAACCTAACAACTCTAGCCTTGAAGAAACCCTTCGTTGGATTTACCCAGATCTGCACTAGATCTGTCCACTGGTCCTCATATCTGCAAGATTTGCCTGCTGGTACCTCAGATCTACTAGATTTGCATGATGATACCTTATATATGCACTAGATCTGTCCACTTCTACCTCATCTTTGTACTAGATCTATCCACTGGTACCTCAAATTTGCAATGGATTTGTCCCCTAGTACCTTAGATTTGCTAGATCTGTCCCCTGGTACCTCATATCTGCTAGACCACTCGCTGGTACCTCAGATCTACAATAGATCTGTCTGCTAGTACCTTAGATCTGCTAGATCTGTCCGCTAGTAGTTCGGATTTGCTAGATTTGTCCGCTAGTACCTTTGATATACTAGATCTGCCCGCTGGTACCTCAAATTTGCACTAGATCTATCCGTTGGTACCTCAAATCTGCTAGATCTGTCCGTTGGTACCTTAGATTTGCTAGATTTGTCTGTTGGTACCTCAGATCTGCTAGATCTGTTCACTGGTACCTCAGATCTACTAAATTTGTTTGCTGGTACCTCGGATCTACTAGGTCTATCAACTGGTACCTCATATCTGCACTAGATATGTCTGTTGGTACCTCATATTTGCTAGATCTATCCGTTAATACCTCAGATCTGCTAAATCTTCATGTTGGTACCTCATATCTGCTAGGTCTGTTCGTTGGTACCTTAAATCTACTCCCCAAAAATATGTCCTTTGATTTCTGCTTGCTAGGTTTTCTTCTCTTTGCTGCACTACCTCCACTTTCCTCTTTTGGACTTGATCTCTAGATGAAAGTCCTTCTTCACCTTTGCTGAGATCCCCTTGAATCATTTTCCTTGGTGACTCAAGCACTTGAGCAAAAGTCCTTCTTTGCTCTTGTCCTTGATCCCCTTGACTCACAGTCCTTCGTGACTCAAGCACTTGAGAAAAAATCCTTCTTCGCTCTTCATATGGATATCTTTCTCCTTCACCTAGCCTTGCTTTTATAATCTTGAGTTATGACCGAATCAAACATAAACCTAATCTCCAAAGTGTTTAATGGTTGAGATTAGAGCTCAACTCACTTGAGATCTAATGGCTAAGATTCATTTATTCACTAATGCTAATAACTTTAGCATTTCATTAAATTAAACTCACTTTAATTATAAAAGCATTTAACTTTAATAGTTATTTAATTAAAGTAAATTACTAAGGTGGAAGGCTTTGGATGACTTCCACATGTCTACAAACTTAGACTTGTGGAGAAGTACCTGTATGATGCTATAAACATCAACATTCCCTCTTAGAAAGGAAGGTACTTCTGGAAGAGCCATCTAGAACTGGTTGTCCCTTTGGTCCCCGCATGACGTCCCACACATCATCCTGCACCATGACATCCCACCAAACTTGTTGGTTTGTTGCTTCTTGAACACTTGAAGACTCAGAAACTTCCTCGGAGGCCTACTTTCCCTGAATATGCTCCTAGGGGCCTCAACATGCTCCTGAGCATCACTCAATGTCTACATGAATCATTTGGGTCTTCTTCCAAAGATGGAAGGGGCTAAATCCTTCTCCCCACATTGGAAGTCTTTGAACGTTGTTCTCCCTTCAGAGCCTCCTGCTCCTCATCCTCTGTCACTGGTACATATAACACATCTTGGGCTTCCAACGAACCACCTGAATCAAGATAGAACAAGATAGTTCCCTCACCCTTCACTGCATACATGGCATCATCACCAAGCTCCACATAGATCCTTGAGTCCTTGTCCGTCAGATTGTTGAATAGCTCCTGTGCTTCTGTCATACTTTCTACCCACTAAGAAAAGAAAAATACAGCAAACACCTACATCCCAACAACTCTGCCCCTGCTGTACGACCCTTTAGTGGCGACCTGTATGAACTATACGCACCCTCGACTACCTGTACAACATGTATGTACGCACTTAGATGCACTTGTCCGACGCGTATGTACGTGCCCAGATGCACCTGTCTGACACATATGTACGTGCTCAGATGCACCTGTTTGACGCGTATGTACGCACCTTGAGCTATCTGCTTGACGCATACAACGTTGCTCCGTAGCTCTGTACAACTTGTTCCTGTGGCTTAGATATGCTCAGATCTGTCCTTGTTATCAGATTTGTTTGTTGCTTCCTCCTTTCTTCTCTTCTCCTTTGGACTAAGCAATAAGTCCTTCTCTTGCTCTCACTGTGAGTCATCGACTCCCAACACTCTCTTGTGTTGCTACTGTGTAGATCCTTGAGATGATCTCTAGATGAAAGTCTTTCACCCTTGTTGATATCTCCTTGAGTCATAGTCCTTCATGTCTCAAGTTCTCAAGGTATCTTGAGCAAAAGTTCTTTGCTCTCTCTTGAGTTGTGTCTGAAATTCGTCTCCCTATCAGAGTGTAAGCTCTGATACCATGTTAACTTTCAACATACTCTGAAACCATGTTGAATCTCAATTCCCAACACCTAGATACTTTACTACCTTGTGTATTTCCTTGTTTATAATTAAATTACAACACATAGAATAAAATCTATTGGCTGGAAATAAATAAAATAGTGGAAGCAAGATGGAAACCAAACTTCACACACGCGCATAGAAATTTTGCTCTTCAAATAATCTTTTCATTAGTAATGACTCCCAACTTACAAGGGCTCCCTTACTGGGAAAATGGCCCACTAAGGAAAAATACAAATTACAACAAACTAGACAACTTTGACCTTGAAGAAATCCTCTGTCGGATTTGCCCAGATCTGCCTGTCGGACGCTCAGATCTACACTAGATCTGCCTACTCGTCCTTGTATCTGCAAGATCTGCTTGCATGTACCTCAGATTTGCTAATTCTGCCTATTGATACCTTAGATCTGCACTAGATCTATCCATTGGTACGTCATCTCTGTACTAGATCTATCCAATGGTACCTCAGATTTTCTAGATCTGCTATGTGGTACCTCAGGTCTGCATTGATTTGTCCGCTAGTACCTCAGATTTGTTAGATATGTCCGCTGGTACCTCATATTTTCTAGATCTACCCGCTGGTACCACAGATTTGCACTAGATCTGTACACTGGTACTTCGGATTTGCTAGATTTGTTTGTTGGTACCTCATATTTGCTATATCTTTCCGCTGGTGCCCCAGATATGCACTAAATCTGCCCATTGGTACCTCAAATATGCTATATCTTTTTGTTGGTACCTCAGATCTGCTAGTTCGGTTCGTTGGTACCTCAGATCTACTCCCCAGAACTCTGTCCTTCAATTTTTTCTTGCGGGGTTTTATTCTCCTTGCTGCACTACCTGCACTTTCCTCCTTTGGACTTGATCTCTAGACAAAAGTCCTTCTTCACCTTTGTTGAGATCCTCTTGAATCACTATCCTTCGTGACTCAAGCACTTGAGCAAAAGTCCTTCTTTGCTCTTGTCCTTGATCCCTTTGAGTCACAGGCCTTCGTGACTCAAACACTTGAGCAAAAGTTCTTCTTTGCTCTTCATATGGATATCTTTCTCCTTCACCTAGCCTTTCTTTTATAATCTTGAGTTATGATTGAATCAAACATAACCCTAATCTCAAAAGTGATTAATTTTTGAGATTAGATCTCAACTCACTTGAGATCAATGGTTAAGATTCATTTAATTCACTAATGCTAATAACTTTAGCATTTCATTAAATTAAACTCACTTTAATTATAAAAACACTTTAATAATTCCTTTAATTAAAGTAAATTACTAAGGTTGAAGGCTTTGGACGACTTCGACACGTCTAGACACTTAGACCTATGTAGAAGTACCTATCTGATGCTACAAACATCAACACTAGGTAGCATAAGGTAGCCTCTATCTCTATCCTAAAGACAAGAACTAGAAATCAAGGATTTGCTAAGTTCAATGTGATAGATTTAGGATTTGCCAAGAGAGAAATATCTGAAGGTGAAGCCAGTGAGGTCAATGTCCCCTGGATATGATGACTTATGGTGAGGGGGGCGACGGGGGTCGCGCTGGCTCACTGTGGGAGTCCTAGAGTACCATAGGCAGATTTGACTGTATGATCCTGGGGGGATGTAAGAGCAAGGAAGCTCAGTTCTCCTACCATCCGATGTCGAAGGAAAACATATTTGAATAGATCTCTCGCTGCTCTGTTGGGGCTGGAGGGCAGTCTGATGAGCGAGAGGTGCCTTGCTCTGAGCCCGTTTGGAACTGAAGCCCTTGTCACTATGAGGATGCATGGTTGGGTGTAGGAAACATTAACACTATGTCTAAGTAGGAAACCCATACGTGAAATCATAGTAGAGAAATTGAAGCTAATTAGCTAAACCAAGAGAACACAACACCATGTGTGTGAAAGCATAGTGTACCATTTGTAAGTGCATGTATCATTTGAGGTGTAAGAGATAGGAGCTGATATACCATGGATGAAGCATCTGAGAACAACAGAGTATAGACCACTGTGAGGTGAGATCATCATGTAATTGAAGGAGATCTAGATAAATGAGGCTGGATTTGAATGAGATGAGCAAGAGTGCTCATGTGAATTGGAATGCCACACCACTGGGTGGCTCAGGTACTAGTTGCCCATGCAGTTTCCTCACATCATATGAAGGGGAAACAAGTCCTTAATATGGGAAGGTGGATCTCATCCTCAATCAAAATAGGGCAAGGCTTTACCATATTCACATTATCATGCCAAGCATTGGCCTACTTGAACGTGTTAGAAAGTATGTTTGACTGGAACCTTTGTCTATGGTATGAAACTCCTCACTTTCAACTATTATTGCCAAACACATTGGGCCTTGTACGTATACATATTATTTTATAAGTATATAAAATAACATTAACAATCTAAATAATAAAATAACAAATTGTATACATTTTATGTGGTGGATTATTAAAAAATATTTCTCAAAATAATAATATATACAAATTTTCTGATAGTTTAAAAATGTTTACTGTTTTTCAATATTGATAGTTTAAAAATGATTACTGTTTTTCAATATTTGATGCATCTACTTGTATACTCTCTCTCTTTCTCTCACTCACACACAACTAGGTAGATAGATAGTATATTATATTGCCATTTCCCCATCTCTCAAAACTTTGGAAATGGATTTTCTTAAACTTGTACCTCTTTGGGAAACCGTACCCATTTCCTTATTTCAGATAATTAGCCTCTGAACATTTTTTTCTTGTTAACATTGGGCATGCAGATAGGTGAGGGTGAGAAGCTAGTGAGGGCTTTGTTTGGGGTGGCTAGCTGTCGGCAACCTGCAGTAATTTTTGTTGATGAAATAGATTCTCTTCTCTCCCAAGTAAGATTTTCATATTTGTCCAATTTACATGTTCATTAGAATCAATATTTGATGATCATTTTGTTGTGACTAATGCACATTGTTTAACCTGGTTGCCTTGGGTGGCAGCGTAAATCGGATGGAGAACATGAGTCTAGCAGAAGATTGAAGACACAATTTCTGATAGAGATGGAAGGATTTGATAGTGGCGACGAGCAATTGCTATTGATTGGTAATCCTTTCTATCATTAGTATATATGTGTATTTAATAAAAACATATATATTAAATATTTTTACTTGCCAAATTACAACTTGTATCTTTATGAACTTTTTACCCAATCGCAATTCATGATAACTAATAGCAACAATTATACATCTGTTTTCTAAATTTGAAATGCTTATTTCTTTTCCCTAACTTCTATGTAATTGACTAGCTAAATTTCTCTTGCATCTGATGGGGCAAGAGATTGAGAGGGTTTGAACTCTCTTGGTGCGGGCCCAATTCGACTTGAGCAAACTTGGCCCCTAAACCTCTTAACTGTACAACACATTGGGTTTGATGATGTCATGAAAATGGTGTTGGAAACATTATCTTTCAATAATTGCGAGGGACCCATGCCTGGTATTGACTTGGGATTGAAGATCTTGCCTCAACCCGAACCTAGGCTTTGAAAATTAAACTCCTGAAGTAAAAGTGAAATCTGGAAGGGTCTTCTTTGTTGATTTTGTAGCTTCGGTAGGTATTCCCACTAGATGCCAAGGTGCCAGACATTTGGGAAATTTCGTTGGCATCAATTTTGACTTTCGTTTCATCAAAATCGGCCTAGAAATGAGGCTAGGGCATCATGGGCAAGTTGATGGGCTTTGTGGGCTTGTGTGGGGGTGCCACACCCACAAACGATGATTAAAATATTCTAATTAATTGTTGAGTTTAGGAAGGGCTCCTAAACTCACTCATTGGACTCCTATATAAAGGAGAGATGTCATTGTGACATTAAATCACTGTGCATGATGGAGATAGCATAAGTGAGGTGCACTTGTGCTAGGAGTTTGGAAATTTCAGCGAGGAGAAATCTGCAATTGTGAGGCAATCTAGCCTAGGTTTTTTTGTGTTCTTGTCTTAGGCATGTAAAAACTTCTATTTTCAGCCAAGGAAGAGGTACACGTGTGAGAAGAAGAAGAGCTGAGGCCACACATGTGGAGCCAAGTGACAACCGCACGTGTGAGAAGACAGTCTGCACGTGTAACTGTACGGACATGCCGTACAGTCCTTACAGCCACGTGGTAGTAGGCCGAGGGACAGAAAAAGGGAGCCGCACGTGTGAAAGGTAGATTTAGCCCACACGTGTGAGTTGGTAGGAAAGTAACAGGTCCGTACTGCTGATGTCAGCAGCTGTACGAATGACATCAACAAAGGTATAGGTGGCAACAGATTTGCAGGCAAATTTCTGGTCTTTCGTCGAGTTGTAATTTTTTTGATTTTTGTTGTGAAGGACAGTTTGTCCTCAGGATTATTTTGGTTAAAGGTTGTTGACCGGGAGAGCTAGTTTTGCTCTCAGATATTCTGAATTTAATAAAGTTTACAGAACAAAAAATTGTCTCAGTTGTGTTGATGATTCTACTCTTATCTTGTTGTTTCCGCTGCATATAATTTCGTCATAATTTTTAGTGTGAAATTGTTCAGTGAAAGAAAGCTAGGGTTTGCTTATTTCTCACTAGGTAGCAATTTCCAGATCTGAAAAATTAGTCACATAAGTGCATGTGAAAATTGACATGGGATCAGAGCTTGGGATCTGAAGAGACAGGGATCATCTTGAGACACTTTGGAGGAGTTTTGTTCTTGTTCTTGTTCTGGGCAGGTAACCATGGTGAACACATTAAAGCTTGAGGACATGTTGGAAGGGGAAACCAACTTCCGGGCATGGAAGGCAAGGGTTCTCTTTCTATTGGAAGATAATGACCTCAAGGAGTATGTTGAGAGTGTGGTTGCAGCCCCTACCAATCCACAGGAGCTGACTGCTCACAAGAAGAAGGAACTAAAGGCCAAGCGGGTATTGCTAGAGTTCGTGAAGGACCACTTGATTCCTCACATTGCTGAGAAAACAACTGCCAAAGATATGTATGATGCTTTGGTGGGTCTCTACCAAAACAATAATACTGGCAGGATGCTACACTTGAAGCATTAGCTTCAGGTTGTCGGGATGACCAGTGAGGACACAATTGTCAATTATCTCATGAAGATTAATTGGATCCGAGATTAGCTCACAAC
Organism: Picea engelmannii; assembly: GCA_009831015.1. Lineage (NCBI taxonomy): Eukaryota > Viridiplantae > Streptophyta > Pinopsida > Pinales > Pinaceae > Picea > Picea engelmannii. The sequence continues at coordinate 372,954 of ML776849.1, read as the reverse complement.
CATTGGTGAGACACTGCAGGATGCTGAGTTGGTGAATGTAGCCTTGAGAGGTCTTCCTAGGTCCTTGGGGCCATTTGTGCAGGGGATCTTTGCACAAGACAAGTTACCAGACTTTGATAGACTATGGACAGATTGTATCTAGGAAGAGACCCGATTGGTGTCCATTGATGATTTGGATGGTCCAGTGAAGAGTAGCAATGATGAGAACTAGGCCCTTGCATCCCGCACCAAGAAGGGCAGAAGGGGTTCTCCAGATAGAAGAGGTCCACTAGGAAGAAGAGCTTCTCCTGAGAGAGAAGCATCCCAGAACCGAGAAGAAAGAAAAATCTTAGTAGGATCAGATGTTTTGAGTGCCATGAATTTGGCCACTATGCTTCACAATGTCCACTTCGGAGGGGAAGAGGAAGAAGGCATCAAGCATCAACAACAGAGGTTGATGAGGTTACAAAAAGGTTCCAGAGGGAGATCTTGTTAGTCTCCGCCCTTTCAGGTACTGTCTCCAGCAGAGAGAGATGCTTGGTGGTAGCGGAGCATCTTGCCATATGACAGGTGCACGAGAATTATTTGACACTCTCATAGAGATCGACCCAGAATTATGTGTTGATCTTGGTACGGGAGCCAAGCATTCGGTACGAGGATCTGGTACACTATCGTTTCGGTTGGATTCGTGGGAGACACTGAGGGTGTCGAATGTATTGTGGGTTCCATAACTCAGAAGGAGTGTCCTCTTAGTCTCAGAGATTGAGAGGAAGGGATATCATGTAATGTTTCGATATGGATAGGTGTTACTTGTGCCTAGATGGACTAGCTTAAGATCAACAATGGTTCTTGGAGTTAGGGAGGGAAACCTATATAGGCTGAGGGGCCAGCCTATGGTTGCTATGGCCAGTAGGGGCAGAGACAGAGGAGGAGGAGTAGGTAGTTCCACCATAGGTGAGGCAGATGGCCCCACCAGTAGCATAGGTTCAGAGGGAGCCAGAGTTTAGAGGGAGACGATCTTCAGGATCCAAGAGGGAGGAGCAACCTTGTAATGTCCCCATTTTTGGATGTTTCTATGTTACAAAGTGGGATGCCTGCTAGAGTAGCCAGATGGAGGAGATAGTGAGTTTAGGAGATATTGAGGGGTTTTATTGGGCCCGACTTGCATCGTTCATCATATTTCATCATCAGGATCCATTCTGCACAACTTGTCTTTGGTTTCGTTGCATTCCGACGATTTCCGAAATTTTGAGTTATTATGGAGCATATTTTAATTAAATTCACTAAGGAGGTCATTTTGGGCATAATACTTGAAGAAACCTCTTAGTGTAATAGCTCATCGTGATCAGGAGGAAGAGCACTACAGGATAAGATGATGAGAAGTGACTTTCAGTGGTCGGAGAAGCCATAAGGACAAGTAAATCACTTTTTAGAGGAAAAAATGTTAATTAATTAATAAAGTGATTTTATTAAGGAATATTAAAAGTAAAGTAAAAGTCACTTGGAGAGAAAAGATGAACAAGGGTATAAAAGAGAGATAGGTGCTTCTATTCTCTCATTATGTTGATTGTCATTTTGATGTCTGGCTTCTTAGCTAGAGAGCCCATGATACTTCGAGGTTTTGAGGGTTTTGACTAAATAAACCCTAGAGATCAACAAGGGAGTGAAAGATTCTCCTATTCTTGATCCAAGCTTGGCCAAGGAGGTGTAAGATTCCTCCCTCACCATTCTACAATTGTTCATAACTACTTCAACCATCAGTTTTGGCAAGGGGGCACACCAGTGAAGGTTTTCTGCAGGTTGGGGTGCACTAGTTGAGGATAACGTATTTGCTTTACAATGACTAGATATTCAGTAGATCTTGTTCCGGGATTGATTGCCACCACCCCAACACCTATTTGCATCAGTATTTGAGGGTATTCTTCAACCCATTCATTCTATCATACAAGAGGGTGTGTTTCTCTTTAGAAGGGTGCATTGTGCATAGGGGATCTAGTGTTTTGGAGGGTGAGATCTCGCCCAACAACTAGGAGATTCACCAGAGGGGTTTTCTATCACCCGATCTACATTTTGACAGCGAGTTTCAGTGGTTCAGTGGTCATCTTCAAGGAGGCCGAATTTTCTTAGCTTGCTACAGCAAGAAGGGCACAGTTGCTAGAGAGGGCAACACATTACAGCAAGAGAGCGAGTTGTCTATTGGAGATCTTTTGTATTCAGCTTGAAGGGCTCTTAGGAGTTCATATCCTCACCATTCTATTGTATTTTGGAGGCACTATCAACCACATACATCATTCTGCTATATGTATTCCAGATCTGCTCCACTTTGTATGAGGTCAACTATATATCTAAATAAAACTCAGATCAGAGGTATTTGTGGCTATTTCTTGTGTTACTTCTTATTTCATGTTATTGCATATCCATTATTGTTATGCTCCTATCATTTATGTGCTGCAAAACTCAATAAAACCATCCTAGCGCACTTGAGAAGACAAATACACAAACTGTTTGACAAAATAGTAAATACCACAACCAAAAAACACACTAAAACTTAACATGTTCCAAGCAAATCTGTTTGGGAACATTACAGTGGTATCAGAGTGAAGATTCCTCCCAGCATGAGGGATCTTCAGCAAGGAAAAATATCTGATTGGAGAATGAGCAAGTAGCACGTTGTTCAATGGTCTAAGAGGATGGATAACCAAGAAAAGCTTCGGGTAAAATTGGAGCAAGGCATATATGAGTGGATATCAGAATTATATAAGATTGGAACTTGGTGTAAAGAAGATACGTCACTACCAGCTAGTAGATTGAAGGAAGCACAGTTAGAGTCTACAACCATTAGGAGCAGGCAACTTTGCTACAGTTGCAAAGAGCCTTGGGAGCCGGATCTCCGATGCAAGGGTAAAGGGAGAGTGCATTACATTGAGGTGCGCTATGATAGTGATGAGGAGGATGTGTGTGAGGATGTGACCTTAGATGCCTCATCAGAGCAGTCCCAGGACTCCTGCGCACTAGATGGACAGTTGGGGAGCCAGGATGATAGTGCAAGTGCTTTAGTTTCCCGATCATACGGTGTTGAGGACTCAACACTTCACCATAGTAGTGATACTTGTGAGCATCCAGTCATAGTAGCACCTAGGCATGAGGAGGATCCGAGATTGGATGACCTACCTTTGGATGTTGGTATGAGGTCATGTGTGGGGGATACTATTCCTCCCATGGAATCGAGCGTGACACAGTCCTTACCTTCTCAGACACTTATGATAGACATGACACAGGAGGATATCAGTAGCATTCTGGATGTGGTAGAGGAGCCTTGTGTAGCATTTGAACACAAGGAACATATGGATCTGCAGGCCCAGGAGGAGAGGCGTGACTTGGAGCTAGTTGACTATATACATACTTATCAGTATGGGAGAGTGAGTTACTTCTTTTGAGGAGTCCATTGATAGATCAGGTTTGGGAGACCGACATGTCGATGGGATACTTGCTTCTGGGACCAGTCTACAGTGACGAGGATAATTTCCTTGTTGGTCGGGATGACCATTTCACATGTCTGGACACATCTGTATGGGTTTCGGGCGCAGATGATATTAGTAGGATGACTGCACAGGAGGATACAATTGTACATACAGGATATGTGAAGATTCAGATGGAGGTAGCCGTAGGTGATGATGTACAATGGCATACAGAAGGGTTCAATAGCACAATGGACATTGGACAATACAGTGCCTTATCTCTTGAGGAGTGTGTTGATGGGGATTCCACTGTTGACATTATCAGTGAGAGTCATGAGGTAGCACCTCAGCAGGATTTGATCAGGAGTCGCGACACTTGACAAGACAACTAAGAGTCAGTGAGGACATGATCATGGCAGCCGTTAGACACATTGATGATACACACGCATTGGTGGCAGGATATTGTTGGAGAGCCTCGATGACACATGATAGTTCAGATGGGGAGATTTTCCTTTGATGACTTCTAGACACTCAGGGAGAGAGTGATGGTGATGAGGATTGACTACTAGCAACTACTTATGGATAGAGATTACCTCTTGGAGGTTGGCGAGATGTATCACAGGGCACTGAGGGAGAAGGAGACAGAGGTGGACCAACTCACTCATGAGTTGGTAAGCATAGGGTGATTCTTGGAAGGCGCACAGACAACCCTTCACGAATCAGGGTCCAAATTAGAGGAGCTCCTTGAGGAGACTAGTCAGGGATCCACTACATCTATCTCAATAGAGAGTCAAATATTTACTTCAGCTACATCGCTAGAGGATGTTAGTGGTTTGGTAGAGGAGCGCCGGATGATGGAGCGTGAGGAGTACCTAGGATCACTAATGCTTATGGAGAGATGTGATCAGGATACACAAGAGGATGTCTATGTGTCACAGGGACCACCATTCATGAGGGGTTCTGAGACAGTTGGTCATACACATACACTTGGGGGTTCCAGAGCCAAGGGCAGTTATGAGGACACTTCCATTTAGGTTCCGAGATCGTTTGACATCCATGTAGAGGTTGACCCAGTAATACACCCAGGATACAGGATGATGCAGGAGGATACAGGAGCTTGCATGAGTATACAGGGGCATACAATGATGAGTGGTAGTTCATAGGGACATGCAGAGGTGTACAGTGGGATCCAAGGGGATGCATTGGAGTGCAGGGAGGAGACATACTTAGTGGAGCATGGAGATTCTTCTCCCTTGCGACAGCACATGGATCTGGGAGATCACCCTCTAAGTAGCAACAATTATCTGAGTGATGATGGAGGGAGTGTGATTGACCATCAGTTGGTGGAGTTACCTACTGTTTTGTACCCGATGGTTTGAGATTAGTGATGAGTGCTGGTGATTATTCGCCATGGGTACCGATGGATGAGTTCTTGGTCAAGCCTTTGGGGTTGACCAATGCATATGACACTCCCTAGTCCTACATACAGTTGTGTGGGACGTGGAGAGTTATTAGATAGAGACCTTCTGACTAGGGATATGTCATTATATACAACATGATAGGGGAGGTTCGTCCGAGACCATCAGATGAGGCTTTGAGTGTGATGGAGAGCATCCTCAGCCGTGGGATAGAGTATATTCCAGAGGTGGATATAGGTTCAGAGTCTCAGTGGGAAGAGGACTGGGAGCAGAGATGGACAGATGCTTTTGATTAGGTCTATGAGGTTAGTTGGTAGGATGTATGGTCCCAATAGGCAGAGTCAGAGATCTTGAGGACCGTACATGATGTACCTATGGTTGGACAACTTGGCCATTTCGGGACTCGACAACAGGTCAGAGAGAGATTCTCCTTGGAGGATTTAGAGGATGATGCATGTTATCGCAAAATCTATACTTGCCCAAAGCCTAAAGGCAGGTAGGCCTAGATTGACGTAACACAGAGGTAGTCCTATAACTGTCACCCCAATAGGATACCTCTTTCTATTTAGGAGGAGAAGAAACTCACTCCAAGAAGACGTCCCAAGACCTAGTTGGTTGATGAAGTGTAAAAAGACCATATAAAACTCACCCCTCTCTCTAGGTCACTCGAGGAAAGAAATCACTTGGCAAAGTTTAAAGGGGGAAAAGGAAAAGTAAACGAGTGGTACTTGCCCTTTACCAATGAAACAACAAACGTTAGCAGCAAACAATGATATCAATGTTTAGTGACCTCAAGATATAAACATGCTACTGAAATACTAAAAGATGAAAAGTATAGCAGCAACAAATATGTCTAGAAATTGCAAGCTATGATGACAAGAATGATATAAAGACCTTGCAAGGTTGATAGTACTTCCTCACTTGTAATTTCAAGATTTAAAGCAAGTCAATAAGTGACTTAAATAGGCTGTCAAAGTACTTGAAACAGCAGTAAAATAATAATTACGACAGCAGCAAAACCACTTCAGAAAGTATTTAAATTAGGCAATTTAAACAAACACTTTAGCATATACTGATAGAAGTTTGCCTAGTACAAGTGGTGAGTGGTTTTATAAACAGTTTGAGGGCTGTTAAGGGGCTGCAATGATGGCTGTAACAGAAGTTACAACAGCAGCAACAGCCTTAGATAACTTCATAAATTTGCACCTAGAACAATAGCAAAATGAAGACTAGAGCCTTGCGATGATAGCACTTAGGAAAGTGCAAATTTATGGGTTAGTTTTAGAGGTTAGTATGCTGATTAAGGCTGCTAAATAAGGGCTGTAACAACAATTATAGCAGCAGTAATATGGCTGTTAGTGTTAGTGAAAGTTTCAAGAAGATGTTTTGAAAGTTTGTTTGGTCTCATTCATCCACAAGAGTGTAGAAACCAATGCCTTTTAGGGGCTTATGGAGTCAATAATAGTAACAATATCACTTGGGAAATAGAAAAATGATAATGTTTAGCTAAGGGAAGAAAGTAAATGCAAGAGGTGTTGGCAGTTCAAGGCCTCAAGCATTTGCCCCTTTTAAGGGAGGTTTTGCTAGAGAGTAGTCACTTATAGGCCCTAGCGTGCTGCGTACCTTCCTTCCTTAGCTTTTGAAAGACAATTTAATTGGTGACAAGAATGAGATTACTAGAGAGCTAGCACTTTAGGGCTCTAATAATCACTCCCAGGAAAATGTATAATTGGCAAGATCAAGCTAGTAGAATAGCTAGAGAGAGAAAGAAGCATTTGTTGTTTCTCCCCTAGGGTTTAAACAAACAATTTCATAATCTTAGACATGAAACAAGTAATTTTTACCACAAACATCCATAGCATGAATAAAAATGCAGATTTTCCACCCACTTCACCAAGAATAATCAAGTCAAACCCTAGTTGAAGACCATTCCACCATGAAAAATGCCAAAATACACCACCATAAAGCTCTCCCAAGAGGTGCGCACT
>ML776849.1:342331-359170 GCA_009831015.1 Picea engelmannii | reverse complement strand
GTAATGAGTTTTCCTAAAAATGAATGTCAGTTTTTGTCTATCTATACCAAAATTACGACCTTTAATTATTTTAGGTCAAAATATTAGGGCTGACCTGGCCAGTTTACTCAAAAATTACATTTTTATCAAAATAAATTCAATTTGCATCTAATTAGGCCTCCAAAGGTGACGTCATGCCCTCCTAGGGTGACGTTGGGCCTCAAATGTGGGATGGTGGGGAAAATAGATAAAATGTTGGGCCTCCAAAGGCCTAAAATTTGCCCACACATGCCAATAGCCTCATGAATGCCTCCAAGGTTACAACCCCAGCTGACAGATGTCGTATAGGGCTGTAGAGGTGACGTCCAAGGCCTCCCAAGGCCAACGCTAAGATGGGAAGAGAATGAGACGTTAGGTTTAGGTCTTCCAGAGTGCCTCCAAATGCAACGCCCTTCCTTCATTTGGTGCAAGCCTTCAATCTCTTCTTACCCCTGGCTGGGGTTTCATCATCCATCTATGGGCTTTGAGCCCCATGAAGGTCTAAGCTAATCATTCCCTAATGTCTACCTGTCCACCGGGCAAGGTCCTGCAGAAACAAGTACGCCCTCCAGGGGTTCATAAGTCACAAGGATCATAAATACTAATTACGAGAGCAGTAAAATAATAATTACGACAGCAGCAGTAAAATAATAATTATGACAGCAGCAAAACCAATTCAGAAAGTACTTAATTTAGGCAATTTAAACAAACACTTTAGTATATAATGATAATAGTTTTCTTAGTACAAGTGGTGGGTGGTTTTATAAACAGTTTTAGGGCTCTTAAGGGGCTGCAATGATGGCTGTAACAGAAGTTACAACAGCAGCAACAGCCTTAGATAACTTCAGAAATTTGCACCTAGAACAATAGCAAAATGAAGACTAGAGCCTTGCGATGATAGCACTTAGGAAAATGCAAATTTGTGGGTTAGTTTTAGAGGTTAGTATGCTGATTAAGGCTGCTAAATAAGGGCTGTAACAACAATTATAGCAGCAGTAATATGGCTGTTAGTGTTAGTGAAAGTTTCAAGAAGATGTTTTGAAAGTTTGTTTGGTCTCATTTATCCAGAAGAGTGTAGAAACCAATGCCTTTTAGGGGCTTATGGAGTCAATAATAGTAACAATATCACTTGGGAAATAGAATAATGATATTGTTTAGCTAAGGGAAGAAAGTAAATGCAAGAGGTGTTGGCAGTTCAAGGCCTCAAGCATTTGCCCCTTTTAAGGGAGGTTTTGCTAGAGAGTAGGCACTTATAGGCCCTAGCGTACCTTCCTTCCTTAGCTTTTGAAAGACAATTTAATTGGTGACAAGAATGAGATTACTAGAGAGCTAGCACTTTAGGGCTCTAATACTCACTCCCAAGAAAATGTATAATTGGCAAGATCAAGCTAGTAGAATAGCTATAGAGAGAGAAGCATTTGTTGTTTCTCCCCTAGGGTTTAAACAAACAATTTCATAATCTTAGACATGAAACAAGTAATTTTTACTACAAACATCCATAGCATGAATAAAAATGCAGATTTTCCACCCACTTCACCAAGAATAATCAAGTCAAACCCTAGTTGAAGACCATTCCACCATGAAAAATGCCAAAATACACCACCATAAAGCTCTCCCAAGAGGTGCGCACTAGTTATTTCAGCCAATAACCCTTAAAGAGGGCGCAAATTTTAGACCACCACTTGTGTGTGATGAATTTTCTTGAAAATGAATGTCAGTTTTTGTCTATCTATACCAAAATTATGACCTTTAATTATTTTAGGTCAAAATATCAGGGCCGACCTGGCCAGTTTACTCAAAAATTACATTTTTATCAAAATAAATTCAATTTACATCTAATTAGGCCTCCAAAGGTGACGTCATGCCCTCCTAGGGTGACGTTGGGCCTCAAATGTGGGACGTTGGGCAAAAGAGATAAAACGTTGGGCCTCCAAAGGCCTGAAATTTGCCCACATGTGCCAATAGCCTCATGAATGCCTCCAAGGTGGCAACCCCAGCTGACAGGTGACGTATAGGGCTATAGAGGTGACGTCCAAGGCCTCCCAAGGCCAACGCTAAGATGGGAAGAGAATGAGACCTTAAGTTTAGGTCTTCGAGAGTGCCTCCAAAGGCAAGGTCCTTCCTTCATCTGGTGCAAGCCTTCAATCTCTTCTTACACCTGGCTGGGGTCTCATCATCCATTTGTGGGCTTTGATCCCCATGAAGGTCTAAGCTAATCATTCCCTCATGTGTACCTGTCCACCAGGCAAGGTCCTGCAGAAACAACAAGTACGCCCTCTAGGGGTTCATAAGTCACAAGGATCATAGCATGTAAATCACATCCAATAATTAAATTATCCGATTATGTGCATCAAACCCCCTTAACCCCAAACAAATGCTCAAAGATGTTATGTAATTTTACAAGTTAGGTTTGGAGAGGGTCTCAGGGTGTTCTATTTGGCTAATCCTCCTTAAGTTTGGGGTGTTTCCCAGGTGGAATCTAGTCCAAGTCATGTAAGTGTATGAGGTGACATGGGGAAAATATTTGGGCATGGAGTGCATGTGATAACAGGGAAATGTAGAGTTTTACTTGTGGGTGCCTTTGTGGAAGGTGAGCTGCACCTTGTCATGGATGCAATTGTTTCCTAGCCCATTCATTTTCTTTTATTCTTAGCTTTATTTCTTTTGATCTTTTTCTCTTGTGCTTCAAGGGAATAGTTGAGGGTCATTGTCCTGGCTTGATGACTGGAGGTGACAGCGTTATTTAGAAACATTTCACAAAAATGAGAAAGCTGGCTTGTAATGAGACCCCCTTTCTCTTGGCTATGCCACCAAGAGCCACTACCCTGGTTTGGTGACTAGATAGGTGGTAATGTCATATCGTTACATGCCCATGATCATAATAGGCCGACTCGTGATGAGACCTCCTATCCATCAACTAGTACCTTGAGTGTTTATGTTATCTTGTGGGCCCCCTTTTCTTACTCAGAAGCTTTTAACTTCTTTCTCGGGGATCCTTGGGCAAAGCATCTCGAAGGTTTCAAAATTGGCTTTTAACTCTTGCCAGCTACTTTTATCCTCTGGGCCTTTAGCTCCTTCTTCCCACGAGGTACGATATAACCCTTCCTAGTGTAGCCAATCCCAATGCCCAAACAAGGATAGGGGAGATGGAAGGAATAAAGATGGAAAGTGGTAAGTATGGAGGGAACAAACGATGACTTTTTACAGATCCACCCAGTAACAACCCATCCTAAAGGGAAATCAACTTACTAGGGCACCATGTCACCCTTCCAGGTATGAACAAGGCAAAGAGCATAATTTCCAAGCAAACGTCATGAAATGAAGAAGGATTCAATACAACATGTTCAAGTGCTTCAAAAATTAGAGTGATACATACCATGATACCCAAACTCATTACCTCATTGAGCAAGACTCACTGCTACTTCAGGACTAGGCTGGTGTGATGGATACTGTTGCTGGTGATACGTTGACTGCACTGAAGAAAAGAGGGGCCCTCCTGGGCCATGCTCAAGTCATCTGGCTCTCAGTACTCCAAGTCTAGGACCTATGGGTGTCGAGACGTGATCTCCTTAGTTATCCCTAAGCTAGGGGATAACATCTGGCTCCAACTCAAGGACATGTGCTCACCGTAGAGCACATGAGAACCTCAACATCTCTGGTATGACTTGTGCCTGCTAAATCTCAACAAAAGATATCAGTAGTCCCTAGGTTGTTGATATCACCCCTTTGTCCATATATGATAAAAGCATCTCTAGTCCAACGTATAATTATGAGCATACATATATACATAATGAATCAAGACAATATGAAAAATGCAAATACAACTATGCTTACATGATATGCAATGGTATGTACAATAATGCCTACCTATCCTAATTTACCTGTGCTTACTTGTGAAGTCAAGTCTCTGCCCGATGATGGGGTTTGAGGAGGCGTCCACTAACTAGTAATGGATGTTTCCTCCCATTGATCATGGACAAGTAGTAGGAATCATTGACTGACTTCATTCTGATCTTGAAAGGTCCAAGACAAAACTTTGTGCATCCCTTAATGTTGTTAGGCTCCCCCATCTTTGTATCCCACTCTTAAACCAAATCTCCTTGCTTGTAGTCCCCTCGTTCGGAATCAATTGCTTCTTGTATTCCGGTGTATTGTATTGAGGGAGGGGGATGGGGTTCTGTAGTAAGTACATCTTCTTGGTTTGGCTCAGTCAAATGTTCATCATACCCCTTCCATTTGACGAAGCCAACTCCTTTCCCTCTAAACCTTATCAAATCGTCAATTTCATCCTCTTGCGTAGAAGAATAGTCATCTCGGTCTTCAGAGAGGTTAAAGGCATCGTCAGGATAATCACCCAAACTTGTATCTCTCTCTCGATCCATAACGATGGGGTGGGTTTCTACCAAAGCACTATCCCTTATGTATGTTTTGTGCAAATGTAACGTCTCGTCATTACCTTGTGTAATGTTGTCCTTGTGATTGCTAGGAGGATTCTGGTCACCCTTTCCCTTGGTCCATGTTATCTAATTAATATTGTCTTCTTCTACCAAGGGAAGAGCGGTCCAGTCTTGAAATAACCAGGGATCTACGAAGTTGTAGTTACTATTACTATGTCCATGATTACACCTTTCAATGTGTTCCATCCTCTTTGGCTTGTTATGCAAAGTGATACAATCTTGGTCCTCGACGGGGATAGTTGCGTAGGACAAGTCCATCTGCAGACTTCTGCCTAAAGTAGCAACCCATTCCCTAGATAATATCATTCCCCAAGTGTCGGGACTCTGGTATATCAACATTAACGATGTCCATTATGATGGGGAAATCAGGGTAGTCAGTAAGGTGGACTTCAAGACCTTCCATCAAGCCATAGACCTTGATGCCCGTTGACTCAAATCTACAAACGTTGGCATAAGGCCCTGTAACTTCCATCCCTAATTGGTTCATAACCTTCAAACTCATCATATTGACAGATGACTTGGAGTCAAGCATGCAATTGTGAAGACATAGGTCATCTATTAGCAAGGAAGTGAGAAAGGGTGTTTGTTCATTTTGCTCAAAATGACCAGTTTGTAATAGTGTGGAAGTTTCTTTGAACAATTGCTGGTCATCTGGGGTCTGTTTTGTCAAAGAAGGGATTTCCATCATTCCACAAATCCTTTTGACCTTTTGTAAGATATAGGCCATACTAGTGCTTAGGTTGGTCCTATCATTGCTAGGTTTTGGGAAAGGTTGGGGTAGATCCCTAGCATACACCTGGGGCTCTCCAAGCTTCACCCTTGAGTCCTCACTTGTTTGGCTCAAACACTCAATCCTAGGCTTCCTCATGTCTTGATTTTCTTGGATTTGCTTTGGCGTGAACAAGGTAAAGATGGAATCTACATAATTAGGTTTCTCATGAGTAACCTTCGAGTGATCACATTCAAAATGGGAGTCTTTGCACGATAAGGACTTAGGATCATCTTCTTGCCTCGCAACATTTTGTAGATCCAAGGTGTTTGGACAAATTTGTTCTTTTGGAGCATGAGGTTTTATTGTCTAACTAGTATTTTGAGGAAGTCTCATAGAAGGAGGCTTTTGGGATTGTGATAGTGCCCTTTCCAACTCAGTGATATCTTCAGGGGTACCTAGATCCTTAGAGGGTTCATGTTGTTTTGAAACAATTAAGGCATCTTTCATATTTGAGAACCCATTCTTCCAAGTACCAGTCCCTTTAGGGGGAATGGCTAACTTAATCTCATCATTTACCTCTAGTATCTTTGGGAAATCATGTTCTTCTTCCTCAACATTCTCCTCATTGAACCATAGGACATCATCTTGGTCCTAAAGAAGATTGACCTAGGGAATGTGATCACACCATTTGAGATTTTCTTCAATCCAACAAGCACCATCTTGTGCCTCTTTATGGTTTGTTGGGAATCGGTTCTCGAGGAGGGATTATAAGTTTCCTTCAAAAGAATTGATGTACAGTCCAAGAATAACTCTCTTTGGTTGAAAATTAGAATCAATTCGACCAAGCAAGGTATTAAAGTTTAAACCTATCATTAAATTCCCTAACAATCTCATCATCTTGTTTGCAAATTTCGAGATATTGTGAGTAAAGGGAGGCCATATCTTCCATCACCCCATCTTTACAAGAAAACTTGTTGTAAATCTTCATAGGTTGTGAGGCTCTTGCTTGGGAGGTTAGTGCTCCATTTCCTAGCATCTCCAGTAAGTGAGGCAAGGAAATGTTTCATGAATATGTCAAGATGTTCTTTCCCAAACTGATGGAAGTCATAGCTTACACAAAAATTGGTCCAAAGTGTGTTGCCAGAAGCCCCAGCCTCCGGAAAACTTGGGTATCCATGAATCGACATCCTTAGGTAGATCATGTAAGCCCCGTTTGATATTAGCCAAATCCAAAGGGTCAAAGAGTTCTTCGGGGTCCATTTAGGAGGGGCTATAGGAATAATAGGAACTACAGGATAATAAGGTGTCTATTGACGTGCGCTACGTGTAGTCATCAATGGAGTCGCCAAACAATCTGCTTGAGATTATCAGAGGGATGGGGGGATCACCCTCAATGGAGTCGCCAGGTAAGCTTTGTGAAATGAAGGCTTTGGATAAAGGCTTACCGAAAAAGTGTCGTTCAAGGAAAATTGACTTGATGTTTCCCGACAACGGTGCCAAAAATGTTATCGCACAATCTATACTTTCCCAAATCCTAAAGGCAAGTAAACCTAGATTGACGTAACACGGAGGTAGTCCTATCACTATCACCCCAATAGGATACCACTTTCTATTTAGGAGGAGAAGAAACTCACTCCAAGGGAGACGTCCCAAGACCTAGTTGGTTGATGAAGGGTCAAAAGACAAGATAAAACCCACCCCTCTCTCTAGGTCACTCGAGGAAAGAAATCACTTGGTAAAGTGTAAAGGGGGAAAAGGAAAAGAAAATGAGTGGTACCTGCCTATAATGTCCCTCACCTCTTGATGAAGAGGGTTGGAAAGACTCAGTAGTCTAGTTGTCCCCACTAGAGTATAGTCTCATGCATTATGGGGACAAAGTCAACCAAAAGCCATTACCTAAGCACAATGTTATATTATTGAGTTGACTTTGGGAAGAAAAGGTAACTAAAGGAAAGAAAAGAGCATGTGAGGAAAAGCTAGGAGTTAACCCTAAGGGATAACTAACTCAACAGAGAAATAGAATTCGAGTATTAAAAAAAGGAAGCACGCACTTCTCAATCACTCTGGATTATTATTACATTTTTCATTTGGGCTCTTGAGCACAAACTGTTTTGAGGGTTTTAAGACTACAAACCCTAGAGATCAACTCGGTGGTGAAAGATCCCACCTCTCTTGATCCAAGCTTGGTCTCGGGGATGCAACACTCCACCCACACCATTCTACAACAACTACAGGTACCATCAAGCAGTCAAGGAAGGAGCAGGGCGCAACCTTGGGGGTTTTCAGCAAGGAGGGCGCACCATTGAAGGAAGTGTTGATATTATGGTAACTGCGGGAGGTATTTACCTCCACGTGTAAACCTGATGAGATCAGAAGACTCCGGGAAGCAAGAGAAACCCTAATGAGTTGGCTAATAACCCTAGAAGATTTGTCGACTCAAGAAGATAATTTATATTAGGTTATCAGCCTCCAAGAGAAGAAGTCGGCTAGAAGAATTAATATATACTGAACAGACAGGTACCCAGAAGGAGAAGTCGGCCCCAGTAAGTCTGCCAGAACCACTATAAATACAGGGCGCCAGTCTCTCATTTGATACATCTCAGCAGTTGCAGAAGGCCAGTTCTGCGCAGTGCAGTTGTAGTCTTGTGCGCAAGTTTGGAGGAGAGCTGCTGGTGTAGCTGTTGCAGCTAGTAGTTACGTTTTGTCTTGGACTATCTCTTGGCTAGGGTTTGGAACATCTGATCAGCCTTTGTTGATGCGCTATCCTTGGGGAAAGGTGCGCTACCCTTTGTTTGGCTATCTAGCCTAGGGTTTGCTTCCGGAGTAATTCTCTGTCAAGGTTAAGGTGCTCGGAGGGTGGCTTCGGCCTATGGTTGGGTGACAAGGGTATTGTCAATGGTAAAACGAGCACACATCCTTTATATTCTAACAGGTTATGGGCCGACATCTCCTTCATTCAGTCTAAACGCTGGAAGGAAACATAGCTGCTAGGATATTGAGCTCGCTGAGGAACTGTCGCTAGGGTTACTAGCAGAAGCAACTTTCAAGACACTGCCGCTAGGGTTACTAGCAGGAGTAGTTGCAAAAACTCTAATACTCTCGTTGAGCCACCTTAAGTGAAGAGATTGACCTAATCTCCGGACAGATCAGTGCGCCCTAGCCTAGCACATCTCCTGGTATTCTCAGCGAGCCAAGACGTCAAGTTCGAGTTTGTGGTCAAATCTAGGGTTTGACCAAGTCAAAGAAGCCATGACTTATTCTATGAAGTCAGAGAATAAGTTAGATGGAGCCTCTAACTTCAGAGCGTGGAAGACAAGGATTGACCTCATCCTTGCCAAGAATAAAGTGTTGGATATCGTGAAAGGAAAGATCGTGAAGCCAGAGTTTGAAGAAGGAAAAGAGAAGGAACCGCATAATGTTGCAGCTATGGAGAAGTTCAAAGACAGTGATATCAATGCTATGAGTATCATAGTGGAATCTATAAAAGACCACTTGATACCCTACATCTCCCATCTTGACTCATCGAAGAAGATGTACGATGCCCTAACAAATCTCCTCTCAGTCAGAAACATTGGACAAGTAATGAGTCTGAAGAATGAGCTCCGTGACATGAAGATGAATGATGACGACAGAATAACATTATACTTTGTGAGAATCTCTCAGTTAAGAGATCAACTACAAGCTATTGAAGAGATCATCTCAGAGAAAGAATTGGTAAACATAGTACTCAATGGTCTTCCCAAGACGTGGGATGCATTTGCCGCAAGCATGAACACAAGAAAGGAGTATCCGACATTTGAAGAACTTTGGACTTGCTGTGCTCAAGAAGAATCAAGGATCGGTGCAAAAGAGAAACCCCAAAAGAAGTACGATGATCAAGCCTTCACAACAAGATTCAATAACTTCAGGAACAAAAGGAAGTTTGGTCAAGGAAGAAGCCAAATCAAGAGAAAGACTTTTCAGAAGTACAATGCTTCAACTGTCGAAAGTATGGACACTACAAGAATCATTGTCCCGAGCTAAAGAAAAGGAAGGAGAAACACAAAGCATCAATTGCCGAAGAAAATGAACCTACAAAGAAGACAAAGCAGGATGGAAGAGACTTCTTCTTCTAAAGGTAACAAAACTCTTCTCATTTCTTATACATATCTTGTTTGCATCGTCTCTGTACATATCTTGTATATCTATCTTTTGGAAGATAATGTGTTCCAAGAAGAACTATACCTATGGAAGAACAACAAGATAAGAATGGATATCATTAGATAATAGACATGAAAGGATGAAATACAAATCATGTGGAAGCTATTGCAAGATAAGCCGAATCAATCATGAAGAGACTTAGAAGAAGCAAAGACAGAAAGAAGTCAGTAATCAAGAGGAAATTGGAAAAAGACTTATGACGTTTTGTAGAAGACAACAAGACGGAAGCGTGGACTCTATTAGACAAGAGCGCCAATTATATATTGCAGAAGACAATAAGGATGCAGATGGAAGTGTGGACTCTGTTAGACGGAGGGAGCCGATTATATGCGCTCATACATGAAGCAAGGATTAGGAGGGAGCTAATCTTATGATTCATTGAAGATGATGAAGTATGTATCCATGATAGCAGCCATGAAAGACAGTACGTATTCTTCAAAGAGAAGCCTTAAAGTATCCCTGGTTGTTCATCCACATCTGTGATCCTATGATGGAATCTTTAGGGCATGGAATCTATAAGAAAATCCATGGACCCGAAAACTAAAGAAACACATGAAGATTCCAAGAAAGAAAGAGAAGCCAGAACAACCAGTCATTGTATCAAGAATCATAAGATTGACAGCCTGATATAAACTCAATAAAAGCAATCAAGCAGAGGAACTGAAAGTCGCGATGAAGAACAGTGCATGGAAGACTTATGAATGAAAGCATTGCGAGATCCAAAACTAGAGGTTCTCCCAGATGGAGGGAGAAGACTATGATGATTACTTGTTCCAGTAAACCAGACTTATCTCTACATGAGTCATTATATCATCCGCAACATCCATAGGTTGGAATTCTACATCAGATGAATGCAAAGAATGTTCTCCAGAGAAATTGAATAAAGAGCGTATGAAGAGTAATCTCAAGACTTTGAGGCATACCAAAAAGAGACCATTGTATGCAGATAGAAGAAGATAACTTGGTGGAGAACCTCCAGTGCACAACAGAAGCGTGGTGAAGATTTCCTGTAAGATAACGATGATTACTCAGTAGATCAGATCTCATGATGACAGAAAAAGTGCCACATGGATATGTTTCAATTTTCCAACTATGATATACTCTATTGTTCAGAGCTACATAAAGCCTTCATAGTGTTCCAGACTAAAGTACATTTGAAATCAAGCATTACATTATCCGTGATGAAGTCCAGAAAGGAGAAAGTGGTTCTCCAATACATATCTCCATAGATGAGCAGATAAGCAGACATTTTGGTAAAGCTTCTATCCAAGATGAAAGAGTTTGCGTACTCAAGCTGGAGCTTGTGGAAGCAACTTCTTTATTGAAAAAGGAAGAGACGACTCCCAGGTTGGGAGGGAGCATTGAAAATATTATTGAAGACATTCATTTTCAAGATTGAAAAATAGTCCATCTTGGATAGATGCTTTCCTATTCGGAAAGTGGATTGAGATCTCTGATGGACAGTGATTTCCCATTGTGGTTAACATGGGAAATGGTCCAGATTGTTGATGTATCATAGATAGCGACTTCCCATTGTGGTTAACATGGGGAGTGGTCTAGGGCAGTCTTTCTTCTTGAGGGTTACTCAAGAAGACTGGCCCGCCTCGCTGGACAATGATTTCTCATTGTGGTTAACATGAGGAATGGTTCGTTTTGGAGGTTGATATAGGACAGTCTTTTCCTCTTGTGGTTAACAGAGGAAATGGTCCGGACAGTCATTCCTTAGGGTTTATACATTCTCTCCAGGGTGCACTTTGATTAGTGTAGGAGGAATGGCCCAGGGTGGGGAATGGTCTAGGTTTAACATTCCTTAGGGTTTATACATTCTCTCCAGGGTGCACTTTGATTAGTGTAGGAAGAATGGCCCAGGGTGGGGAATGGTCCAGGTTCAGAAGATAGGACAGTTATTCTTCCTTGCTTGAGAAGAATCGTCCAGATATCTCATTGTTCTACTCTGAGGGCAGACATTCTTTCAGATCTCACAGATGTGAGTGAAAGATTGGCCCAGATGATTTAGTTTATATCATAACATTGTTTCTGGGCAGGTTGCTATCAGATGATTGTTATGAAGACTGTATGACAGTAGATGTATACTACTGTGGTGGATATGTTCCACTGTTTGTGACTATACGTTGCTGATCAAGTACTTGTGTGTTACTTGGTTTGGTAGTGTACCACTGGATTGTAGTTATGTACTACTATGGATAGACACAATTTTGTTCTATTTTTGTTCTGATTGCCTTGAAAACTATCAGCAGTTTATTGGAGATAATCATCAACCAAATGAATGATGAACAGAGACTTTCCAGACGAAAAATAGTTCAGAGCATTTACTCTTCTAGATTAGAAGAATGGCTCTTGTATCACTCTGTGGAGTGAGCATCATGTCTGATTACTCAGATAGAGTATGGTTTCGAGAAATGATGCAGCTGATGACACTGATGGTGATGGTGATGCTCATGATCTAGTCATGAGGTAGTCTAGACAACTATGTTGATGCTACCGGGTGAATGGTATGTTTTTGTGCTCAAGACCATTACCTGTAAATACCTCCCTAGCTAGGAGGGAGTGTTGATATTATGGTAGTTGCGGGGGGTATTTACCTCCACGTGTAAACCTGACGAGAATAGAAGACTCCGGGAAGCAAGAGAAACCCTAATGAGTTGGCTAATAACCCTAGAAGATTTTTCGGCTCAAGAAAATAATTCATATTAGGTTATTAGCCTCCAAGAGAAGAAGTCGGCCAGAAGAATTAATATATACTGAACAGACAAGTACCCAAAAGGAGAAGTCGGCCCTAGTAAGTCTGCCAGAACCACTATAAATACAGGGCGCCAGTCTCTCATTTGACACATCTCAGCAGTTGCAGAGAGACAGTTCTGCGCAGTGCAGTTGCATTCTTGTGCACAGGTTTGGAGGAGAGCTGCTGGTGCAGCTGCTGCAGCTAGCAGTTACGTTTTGGCTTGGACTATCTCTTGGCTAGGGTTTGGAACATCTGATCGGCCTTTGTTGATGCGCTATCCTTGGGGAAAGGTGCGCTACCCTTGGTTTGGCTATCTAGCCTAGGGTTTGCTTCCAGAGTAATTCTCTGTCAAGGTTAAGGTGCTCGGAGGGTGGCTTCGACCTATGGTTGGGTGACAAGGGTATTGTCAATGGTAAAACGAGCACACATCCTTCATATTCTAACAGGAAGAAAGGTTCGATCCAGGAGATAGATGAGGTTTTTGGATTATTGGGCATCTGGTTTTATCTGTAGGGCCTCAACCATCACTCCTAGCATATTTGGAGAGAGGTTTACTTGCCATTTGATTTACTAGAGCTTGGAAAGAGTTGGAGAGAAGGAGGGTGCACTATGGAAAGAGATTTAGTCAGTTTGGAGGAGCAGATCTTCATCATTCAGCTGGAGACTTCACCAGGGGGTTTGTCTTGCCCAGATCTACATTCTCAGCAAGTTTCATATCATTTGGAGGCTCCTAGCAGTGAGGCCGAATTGTTGGGTCTCTACAGTCATCCAGGGGGGCGCATTGCAGAAGGGGGTTTAGCTAGTTGGAGGAGCAGATCTTGAGTATTCAGTCGAAGACTTCACTCGGGGGTTTGTCTAGCCCTGATCTACATTTCCAGCAAGTTACATAGCATTTGGAGGCTCCTAGCAAGGAGGCCAAATTATTGGGTCTCTACAGTCTTCCAGGAGGGCGTAGTTTAGTTTGGGGTTTCAGTTATTAGAGGAGCAGATCTCTGCCTTTCAGTCTGAGACTTCAGAAGGGGGTTTGTCTTGCCCCGATCTATCAGTCCATCCAGTTTCAGGGCATTTGGAGGCTTCCAGCAACAGGGCCGAAGTATTGGGTTTCTACAACCATTCAGAAGGGTGCAGCTTAGCCAGGGGGGTTTGGATTTGGATCTTGGAGGGAAAGAAGTTAATCTTGTATTGAGCTTCAACTTATTATCTATTCTTGGGATTCTTATATCTTTAGTATGGAGCATTTTGTAGAAGCTCTTATTCCATCTAGAGGCTTTATTTGATATTCTTCCAGATCTGCAGATCTGTTGTACCAGATTCTGTATATTATCTAAATAAAGGTCAGATCTGTGTTATTTGGTTCTATAACTGGTGTCTCTTGTTATATCTTGTCCTTCTTTATGATGTATCTTCAGATCTATGTCTACATGCTTTGATAATCAAACATATAAACCTAATACGCAACTTCATGAGCAAACCTACATACACACATCCAAACAACAGTAAACAGTGAACAGTTAGTGTTTCCAGCGAAAAAATTGGCTTGGGAACATTAAAGCTGTATCGGAGCGTTGATCCTCCCAGCCAGTGGGGATTAGCGCATGCATAAATTCGGTGGTATCTATATGGGCAACATCTAGTTTCAATCTATCAGCTTCCATGGTGCGCTTTGTGCCATTTTTGATAGATGGCTTTGCATGAGTGGCTTCCTCCACTCCATGAACCTCCTCATGTGGCTGATCCACATCTTGAGCCTCATCATTGGGAACCAACAGTTTCTCCTTTGCATGCAAGTCTAGCTCCCTCTCAAGCGACAACCGCATGGCTTTCCCCTCATCGACTTTTATATCCCGTCGCATAACAGTCATCTTATTGTTAGGCAAATACACGATAATTATGGGGTGTTTCTATGTACCCCACAAATATCTCAACTTCAGCAGTCGGCTCCAGCTTCTTCCTGGCATTCTTGGTCACATGCACATAAACAGATGAGCCAAAAATCTTAAAATGAGAAACATCAAGTTTCTTACCAGTGAAACCTTCTGCAGGTGTACTCATGCCAAGTACTCTATGAGGACAACGGTTTTTCACATAAACCATAGTGTTACATTCTTCCGCCCACAAATGCATTGGTAGGCCCTGATCATGCAACATCGCTCGTGCTGCACCCACGATCGTTTTGTTCTTCCTCTTTGCGACCCCATGTTGCTATGGGTTATGAGGCGCTATGAGTTCTCTTCGAATTCCTTCTTTGCTGCAGAAGTCTTTGAATTCGTTAGAGATGTATTCTCCACCATTATCGCTCCTCAGAGCCTTCACTTGCTTCCCTGACTCTTTCTCCACCAATGCTTTAAACTCACAGAACTTTGAGAATGTTTGATCCTTCTTCTGCATGAAGAAGATCCAACATTTATGAGAAACGTCATCAACAAAAATAACATAATACTTATGTTTTGCTGTTGAAGCAACCGAGAATGGTCCACACACGTCTGTGTGAACTCTCTCCAGTATCACCGAAGCACGATTCTCCTTTTCATGAAAGGTGGACTTTACATACTTCCCGATGGTGCAACCCTTGCACTGATCTAACTGAGCAAGTGTTCCCATTGGAAGTCCAGTAGATATTTGTTGCATGATTTTCAAGGCTCCATGATGAAGATGGCCCAATCGCCTGTGCCATAATTCGCCCTCATCCCGACTCACCACTTTTTCTGCCTTGTCCATCATGGCAGCGTAGCCATCTACCTCCAGCTTGTAGAGATTCTCAACTCGAATCCCTATCTTCTTGACTTGACCCGTTGTTTTATGTCGCAGGAATGCTTTTCCATCGTTGAAAACAACATCATAGCCTTTGTCCTCTGACATTGCGACTGAGACCAAGTTTTTCTTCATACCTGGAACATGCATAACATCTTTCAATTGAAATGGTTTACCTAACTCCCTCTGAAAGGTAATGGTACCAATGCCAGTCGCACTGTATCATCCATCGTCGCCCATCTCTATATGCATTTTGAGATCTTTCTCTTCTAAGTCACTGAAAAGCTCCTTATCTCCCGTCATGTGGAATGAAGCGCCACTATCCAAATACCACACCGATCCCAATGCACTTGACGCCATGCATGCGATCAAGGAGAAGTCCAGTTCAAATTGCGAGGCAAGGGCCTCACCAACTGTAGCCCCAACAACCTTCTTGTTCTTCTTCTTCTGCGGATAGTTAGTAGTAAGATGCCCATGTTCGTGACAGTAAAAACACTTCACTTTGGACAAATCCAGCTTCTTGCCTTTAGACTCGGATTTTGAATGGAATTTCTTCCCCTTCCCTTTCCTTGCCTTGGCAGCCAAAGCACAATCCTCTTCATCATCATGCTTTGATGAAGATCCATCTCTGGTGTTCCACTTGAACTCCTCCTGCACTAGATCCGACCATAGTCGTTCCCAATCTGGCAATTTTTCCCTTCCATTGACATAGTCTTGATAACTGTGCCAATTCTTGGGAAGTCCTAGGAGCGCCAAGCTCACCAAATCATCATCAACGACTGTTATTCCCACACTCCCTAGCTCATCCTGACATTGGACAAACTTCGTGAGATATTTTGGAATGGCGTCGCCCTTCTCCATCTTGATCTTCCTGAGTTTATCTTTGAGCACCAATTTCCTATGGTCGTTGTTGTTTTGGAATAGATCTGTCAAAGTCTTCCACATTGCATATGGTGTGACTTTCCCATGGAGGCTTGAGACAATGTGGTCTTGTACTCCCTCCAACAGGATCCTCCTCGCCTTTGCCACTTTCTTTTGCCATGCATCAAGATTTGTAGCGTTTGCAACATCTGGCTTAGGAACATCCTTGTCAATGAATTCCTTCAAGCCATTGTCTTTGAGTACTGCCTCCATCCTGTCCTTCCAAGCAATATAGTTCGGACTGCCCTCGAGTGCATACTCTAACCTCAAGCCATTGAAAGCCATTTCGATCTTGAATCAGCTATAGCACCAAGAAAGTCTTTCTGCAAATTCGAATTCTATCCAATCACAAACTCAGCTTCTGCAATCTTTGTGCTTTGATACCATGTATAAATTTCAATACAAATTATGTATTTCTTGGATTCTCCTGATCTAACAATTATCTGCCACTGTTAAATACAGAATCGCTTCTACAAATATTCTTGCGGAATTTAGAAAGATCCTACAAATATTCTTGCGGAATTTAGAAAGATCAATCACACATAACACAGATGTTTTACCGGGAAAGCATAAAGCTAAAAACCCCACTATCATATATTATGTATATATCATGGATCATGAAACAATCTCATACAAAACTCTAATCCAAGAGCTCTCAGTACAATATACAATCGGCTCACACTGTCATACAAAAATTAGCAAATGCATGTGCCAATTTACTGCCTCCAGACAACCTGCCTCCTCTGCGCAATCCCTGCTAATGGAAATCCCTGCAATGAATGAAATCCTCTTGCCTAGGCTACGCAATCCTCATGGGCACATCCAATGTGTGTGTGGTTGCATGAGTGCACTCACTAATGTCACAACTGATAGTCAAACTGTCCCTTTCACCTATTATCTCAACTGGGTCTCCACTGGATCTGACATGCATGTAGTTAACAGTGGTAAATCTTTAGTTGCATGTGAGATCACTGATTGTGAATTAATTAATAATTAATTCACTGATCTCTCACTAGTGTAAGTTCAGTTACAACTAG
>ML776849.1:292228-322578 GCA_009831015.1 Picea engelmannii | reverse complement strand
AATAATATTAATAATGACATGATTAATCCTCAATGGGGATTTAATCCAATAATAATAATAACATGATTAATCCACAATGGGGATTTAATCCAATAACAAAATAATAAGAATGCTCTTCGCAGTTACATTATTTCAACAGATAGATGATTGGTTCATTGATGTATTTGATGAACACAAGGCTAGATATATGATTTGCGGCGAACACATTGAGTCAGTATATGGTTGAATCGAGACGTGTTCACTTGATGGTGACAAAACACGTATTGAGGTACCTGAAAGGTACAATTGACTATGGACTCAGATATGCCTGAGATCGTGAGATAAGACTGCAAGGCTATGTTGATTCAGATTGGGCCGGTAGTGTCACAGATCGAAAGAGTAGATCGGGATGTTGTTTTAGTTTGGGATCAACTATGATCTAGTGGTTCAAAAGGAAACAAATTAGTGTGGCACTCAGTACGGCCGAGGCAAAATATATAGCAGCATGTTCCACCGAGGATGTGTGGCTTCGAAAGTTGCTTGCAGGGCTGTTTGATCTCGAGTTGGAGATGACTTTTATCTTCTGTGGCAACCAAAGTTGCATAAATTTGTCAGAGAACCTAGTGTTTCATGACAAGTCAAAGCATATCGAGATCAATTACCATCATATTCGAGACATGGTACAAAATGGAGCAGTGAAGCTCCAATATGTTGCTACAGACGAGCAAATAGTCGATGTGTTGACCAAGCCTTTCTCGAAGATAAAGTTTGAGTATTTCGGCGACACGCTTAGCGTGGTCCAGAAGGACTTCCCTCGTAAGAGGGAGTGATGAGTTACATATGCGATTCCAGAGGCAGTAGCATGTAGAGTTTGGCAACAATGGGTAGTAATTCATGAGCATGTTACTGGTTGTGGCACCAATCAACATGACCTCGCATAGGGTCAACAATATGCCGAGCCTTCGGGGCCGGAGGATGCCCAACTTTCAAGTTGGAGGGCCAACCTGTGTGTTTGGAGGTGTTCCTAGCCTTGGGCTAGATGGGTAGTGTGTGCACACTATATCGCCTAATCCTTGTGGTTATATGCCTAGTCATTGTGGATTGGATGCCTGGTGTGCTAACCTGAAGGGTTATTTGTCCAAATTCTGTGTGCGCTGGACAGTTGTGAGCTAGATGCCTAGTTCTGTGTGAGCTAGATGAAGTCTTGTAATGACATAAGGTGCGAAAGGACGTCGAGACCCATAAGGTCTGAAAGGACGATAAGGTTGTGCCCACTAGAGAGATACTACATATGATGATGAGGCCCCATATGCGTGGCAGTGGCCCTAGATGCATGGCAGTGATGTAAAGACTCATCAGATAGCTTGTGTGGTTATGATGACGATACTTGTGACATGATCTGTGTGATCATGGGATAGCCTGTGTGGCTATGGTGATGCTACCTGTACACTGGTTTGGAGGATCATGTGATTGGTGGTAGTCTTGTACATGCCATGTATGGATGTGATTGAGACTACTAGATGAAGAACATCATGGATAATACCTCCCTCGCTAAGTGGGAGTGTTGATGTTTTGGTCGTTGCAGGAGGTATTAACCTCGAGGACAACCTTTGTGCTTAGAGAAGAAGATTTCGGATCAAGAGAACCATTAAACAGATGTGGAAATACCCTAGAAGAGAAGTCGACCCAAGGAGAATAATAATAAAGAATTAGAAGGCTCCAGAAAGAGAAATCAGCCCCACATGAAAAGTCACTTGGACATACTAGTATATAAAGAGGTAAGGGGTTACCTCATTGACACTCACTCACTCACTCTGTAATCAAGGTGCAAGTCTAGAAGGAGCAACAGTTCAACGAAGGGAAGAAAGAGGCACAAGTTTGAGGAAGGTGACACAACAACTACAGTAATGAATTCTCTCCTTCGTTAATCTTTTTGGTATATCTCTCTTGTGCGTTTCTCTTGGTAAAAGTACGCTCTCTTGGTATTGTGTTGCTGTTGTAGCCATATTGGTATTTTTGGCCAGGGTTTATTTGTTAGTTCAAGATAGGACTTGCTTCATGTACGCAATCTATCTAAGAAAAGGTTAATGTGCTCTGGGGTGGCACGTGTAAGTGCCTATGGTTGGGTGACAATGGTGTACCATTGTCTATGGTAAAACGAGCATACCAAAATTTTAACATAATGAGCATAAAGAAGGGATTGATCAACTAACTAAAAAACGAGATGAGTCAACAATAGAACTTGAAACTTATGAAAGTTTGCTAGTAAGTTTGAACTCATCAACCACAATGCACGAAAGAGGTCAGGGTTGAACGAGTCAACCAAATATATTTAAAATTGAAATACCAACGATGGATAATGAAACACCACTAAAAATATCATTACTTTCATGTTGATGTATTTAGCATGAGATATGTACTTCCACATGCTTGGTGTCTAGCATGTGGAAGTCGTCTGTAATGCCTCTCATAACCTAATGAAATTCACTTTGAGTTAATTATTAAAGTGAACGACCTTTTAATTAATGTGAGTTTAATTAAGTTAAATGCCTAAGTTTTTGGCACTAGTAACTTAAGTGAGTTAATTAAATCCTACCCATTAGATCTAAAGTGAAAGTGAGATTTAATCTCAGCCCTTGATTACTTTGGAGATCTAGGTTTTGGATTTAGGGTAAACTCAAGGTTATAAAAGAAAACATAAGTGAGAGGAGTAGACACACATAGGATGAGTAAGTGAGATCTCATTGATTGGGTGGAGAAAGACTTCCATCCAAGTGTGCGGGGGCAGGGTCCGACAAAATGAGGAAAGGGGCAACAAATGAAGTAGAAACCAATAAGATCGAATGACAAATATTGAGGTGTTAGGCTAGGCTACTTGTTGTTTTGTATTTTCCTCAGGTGGACCATTATCCGAGGACGAGAGACCAGGATTTTATTTAATAAAATCAACTAAGATATGGTTTTCCCTTCGAGGTTTTTTTCCAGGGGTTTTTACCCAAAAATTTCATGTGCAATGTGTTTGGTTTTAGTTTATGCTTTCACTGTAATGTTTAGTTAAAACTCAGTCGTGCTTTTATTTAGTTAAATCTACTTAATAGGTGTATTACGACAAGGATTAAGCTATGGACTAATTGTCGGGTGTTGGGTTAAAAAATTAACATGGTATCAGAGTTGCGGTACTGAAAGAAACCAGATTTGCGCGAGATTGATATTATTTGCAACAATAATTTTTTTTTACAAGTCTACGGAAAGTTTCAATTTTCAAGCTCAGCTATAGGGTAAAACCCATAAAATAAATTAAAAGAAAAAGAGGAAAAAGGAAGCCATACAACGTACGACTGCTGTATGGATTGCAACTGTCTATGTCGTACGAATGCATGGGTTGCAAAAGGGTCGTGATCCATTGAATGTGAAAGCGAAAAGGTGGTCAAGGTGTTGTTGGGAGGATTGTGATCTGGTAAGATCGTGGGTCGTTGGGAAGCTGTCGTAGCAGCCGACGGATAGGGTTGTGGTTGCTGGGCAGAGAACCAGACATGGGTCATAGCTGAGAAGGCACGAGTGACAGAGACAATTGGTTGTGTTGGACGTGCGGGTTGCTGAGACAACAGGAAAGTGAGGTCGGGCTGAGGGGGTTGTGGAAAAGCGACGTCGATAGAGAGAAAGAGTCGCGGAGCTGGGTGACGAGAAACTGCAGTAGAGTTGTGCGTGAGACAATCACCAATTGAGTGGGGGCTCGAGTCGCTGGAGTAAACCGTGTGGCCAAGAAATCTTGGGGCATAGGTTGAATCGGGTGTTGTGCTAGGTGTAGAAGATTCAGCAGTGGGAGGCAACATCCCCAACAGTGCTGAGAGGCACAGGTTGCAGACGACAGCTACAACGTCGACAAACAGAAGTTGTGTGATGCAGTTGAAGTCGCGGTAGAGAGAGGCCACACGAGATTTGTTGGGCGGTGGCATGGGCCAACAAGTAGGCTTCCTAGTGGAGTATGTTGTAGATCGGGTGGATCATACAACAAAGGAAGCCACCGACTGAAGGCAAGTTGTTGAGAAAGTAGTCGTGTGGCTGTGGTCATGAGTGTTGATAATTTGAGCGTAGTGTGACATTCTCCAGATCATTCTCCTCTGGACTGAGTTGAGACGATCTATGAGAGAGCCCATGTGTTGGGTGTTCCCATGTGATGGGTGTGCGTCAGACTCTGGACTAAGTTGTGATGACGTGTGGTCTCTCATCTACTCCCCTGGACTGAGTTGAAATGACTTGAGATGGTCTCCTACCTTGTACTCCTGTGGACTGAGTTGAGTCGGCTTGAGATGGTCTCCTGCCTTGTACTCCTATGGACTTAGTTGAGTCGACTTGAGATGGCTCTCCAGTTGGTACTCTTGTGGACTCAATTGAGTACATTTGTTGAGAGTGATGTCCCCTGTGGTTTGTGGACTTATCTCTAGTGGCAGAGCACTAGAGGATGTGTGTGAGACCCTTGCTATATTGTCATGGAGTGAGATTACTATGAAACCCTAATTTGTAATGTAAAGGGTACAAGTCGGGCCCACCATTTAAAGATAATTAATATTGTGTAATTACTAATTATATTATTAAGTTGTACAAGTTGGCCCTATTGTGCCAATAGACACATCCATTTGATGTGTCTAGGTCTTGTATTTATAAGAGTAGATCCCCATTGTGGATTACTCATTATTCATTGTGTCATTCACTCAACACATGAGTTGAGGTTAGGGCGCACTTTCCTAGGTGCCAACTTTCTCAGTCATATCAACACCCTCTTGTGTGCGCTAGGTGTGGTGGTGAAGGGTGGATCTTCTCTTGGCAATATAGTAAAGAGTTGCTGGGTTTTTCCCTTGGTTGAGAAGGGTTTTCCCAGGATATTTCTGGTGTCTTTTGTGCATGGTTATTCTTCTTGTGATCTTGGTTTACTGCAACTATTGTATTGTTGATGGAATCATTGTTTATGGTTCAAGTAATGTTAAACATGAATTAAATTATGTGCTTGAGCCCAACATTGAGCTAAATTTAACAATGAACAGCTGTGAAGGCTGGGCCCTGCAGCTGACAACCAGTTGAGAGCATAGTTGCGTGCGGAGGACGACAGAGGCATCAAGTGTGTGCAAGTGACGACATGGGCGGAGAGGTGCTAGTAGAGGACACTGACCAGCCAGAGAATTTGCTAGTATAGCAACTTGCCAACATGGCCGAGCATAACCGCCAACATGGCAACAACAGACGGGAAACCCAAAAGGTTGTCGGGCAGCCCAAAGAAGAGGTCCGGGCAGCGAGCATAGGTTTCAGGTAGTGCCCAGAAAAGCTTGGGAAACAATCGTGCATACTACAAGAAGCCCTGGGCAATATAAGGTTGTTGGGAACCCTGGGCAACTTCGGGTAGGGGTTCGGACAACCGGTCTCAGGCAGGGATCTTTGAAACAATTTTTTTTTCGTTGAGTTGCTATGCGAACAATGACAAGCAACATAGTGGCAGAGAACAAGGAGGAGGTAGCTCCGAAGGTTGAGCAACTCATAGGGAGTTATGTAAGTTTTAAACCTGTGAAGTAAAGCAATGCATATAGATTCTTAAGTAAAACATAAATCAATCAATGGCTCATGCACATAGTACATAGATATTTTATACCGGAAACCCTCAACTAGTAAAACCTTTCTTATATTCATTATATCGAATTTAACCATTCACCATACAATTTATACAATGTTTTTAGGTATTCCATAGATACCAAGACCCTAATCCCTTAATCCGGGATTAATTTACAAAATCGCTAAAAATAGCAAAAACCGCAAAAAAAAAAAAATTTAGGGCACTGCCCCGAACCTCGTCGGCCCCGGGCTACCGCTTGTTGTCGAACGCTGCGCATAACCAAGGGGGGGCATACCTGCCCCCCCCTGGGACCCCCCTATGAAAGTGCCCGACGCACATGGCACAAACGGGGCTCTAGTGCGAGGGATCGTCAAACACAATTGTCATATTTCACACACCCACACACACACATGCAAAGAATATAACACATACCCAACAAGTTAGACTTCAGGTTCAGGTGGGAAGGAGCAACCTTCCAAGTTTTTCAATAAGTAGTCATGATACGAGATGAACATGCATGATTCTCAGGAGTAGGAGGCTTTTGGGAGCATGATCAAAGACGAGTCTTCGAGGAAGGGTCCGAGAGAGATGGAAGGGATAACTTTCATTTCAGAGGGAGAAACCAATTAGGTGGATTGAAGAGCAACCATGGTAGCAGATTTGATAGCGAAGACAAAGCTACCTCCAGGTGGTGGAAGCACCTTCCTCGCTAAGAGGGAGTGTTGATGTATTTAACCTCAAACATGTACTTCTGCATTGATTTGGTGTCTAGCATGTGGAAGTCGTCTGCAATGCCTCTCAGAACCATAGGAAATTCACTTTTTGAGTTAATTATTAAAGAGAATGACCTTTTAATTAATGTGAGTTTAATTAAGTAAAACGCCTAAGTTTTTTGCATTAGTAACTTAAGTGAGTTAATTAAATCCTAGCCATAAGATCTAAAGTGAAGGTGAGATTTAATCTCAACCCTTGATCACTTTGGAGATCTAGGGTTTTGGATTTAGGGTAAACTCAACGTTATAAAAGGAAACCTAAGTGAAAGGAGTAAACACACACATAATTAGTGAGTGAGATCTCATTGATTAGGTGGAGAAGGACTTCCATCCAAGTGTGTGGGGGTAGGGTCTGAGGAAATGAGTAAAGGGGCAGGAAATTAAGTAGCAACTAGCAAGATCGAAGGAAAAATCTTGAGGTGTTAGGCTAGACTACTTGTTGTTTTGTATTTTCCTTAGGTGGGCTATTATCCCAAGACAGGAGCCCAAGATTTTATTTAATAAAATCAACTCAGATTTGGTTTTCCCTTCGAGGTTTTTTTTCAGGGGTTTTTACCTAGAAATTTCATGTGCAATGTGTTTGGTTTTAGTTTATGCTTCGACTGTAATGTTTAGTTAAAACTCAACCGTGCTTTTATTCAATTAAATATGCTTAATAGGTGTATTACAACAAGGATTAAGCTAGGAACTAATTTTCGAGTGTTGAGTTCATAAATTAACATTTCAATCTCACGTGCCCAACAAAATAGAAATGAAGATGTGCCTAAAAAATAAACTGTTACTCAAATGGACCAAATACAAAAAATGACTGCAAAATGTATTCCACCTCGTCTTAGGAACATTGATAAGAACTAGGTTCCAAGAAAATAGGAAGACAAACTTACAATTCCACTTGTAACCATAATAGGGAAATTAGAACAATATAAGTTGTTAGGGGTTGAGAGTTCCCATCAAAAGAAAATGAATTAAAGTTAATAAAAAATGGGCAAGAAACATTGACAAAGACACAATAACAAAAGCAAAGAAAGTATGTTATCAAGAAGCATAGAGGGTTTACATTAAACAACCAAGTTGAAAGACTTCAGGATGTGATGCACACGACACAAAGGAACCTTGCCAACACTCAAAGTTGGGACCAAGTCAAACCCCTATACCCTGACAAAGATGATGTTGCCAGGGAAACATGCTCAATAATCGAGAATCCTATTTATTACACTTTGAGGACAAAACATTCCTTAAGTGGGTGACAATGTAACAAACATAATAATAATAATAGTGATGATGAAGTTAATTGTGAGGACAAAGGGTACAACCTCATGATGAGACAATGCATTTAAGTATATTGTTACAAGGTTCATTGCAATATCATCATTCTTATCATTCAAATGTCAATCATTTGTCATTGAATATATCTTATATAATTACATAAATCTTCTAGCAATCTGGTGATAAACACAAATTTATTTACTACATCTGCTACATGTGTAAGGTGGGATTGCCACAAAGAACAATGGATATGCCTAATGCCAAGCTAAGGAATGTGGCACTGGGAACTCAATCTTGTTGTCTTGGTGGAATATAATCTTTTGCTTCGTAGCTACAATACATTGTATATTGTTGATTTTGCAAGAATGTGATTTTCAGATTTCATTCGATACCCTACCATTATTTGAGAGTGCTTGTCAAAAAGGTTTTGTATTTGGGCTAGTGATACAATTTGTTTGTTGTAAATTGCATGGTGACTATATACATGCAGAAAATTACTCACTATGCATGTGCATCCATTTGCTTGTAAAAATCAATGTGGAGTGGAATTAAAATTTATTGGTTGATGCATAATTGCCAAGACT
Organism: Picea engelmannii; assembly: GCA_009831015.1. NCBI lineage: Eukaryota > Viridiplantae > Streptophyta > Pinopsida > Pinales > Pinaceae > Picea > Picea engelmannii. Next base: position 314,374 of record ML776849.1, on the reverse strand, counting down.
AACTTTGTTAAGCATAATCTTACATTTAATTTTGTTGGTATGCATTTATGAGTACAAATGCCATAAACATTACATGGAAATATTACATGGCTGTTTTATACTATGAGTTTTGGTAGTGTTGTAGTAGAGTAGTTATTTTGTAGCTAATAGATTATGAAGGCTATAATATCGGGACTTGCAATGACATAATATATTGTTGAAATTGTTTGAGAGAAATAGCCTAGTCTGCAGTGTTTTGTAAGTAAAATGTAGGTGGTAAGAGACATAGGTTCATTGTTGCTTGTTTGCACTTGTTGGTTAGCAACTGCTTTAGAAGATGTGACGAGGGATGTGTTGACTTGATAGTTTGACATCTTTTACATCATCACTTGGTCTCATTTTTTGTCATTTGACCATATCCTTGCACCCGATTACTATGCCTATTATCATATCTACCCATAACTATGAAACTAATGTGCCTAACAAGCTTGATGTTGTTAATCTTTACAATTTCCTTTGTTTTTAGTAAGTTAGAAAATATTTATACTAATCTTGTTGATGACATGTTTTTAGTTCACTTTTGGTACCAACAGTTCACTTCTAGTACCTGACCCCCATGATTGGCATATCCAAACATCTTTAGGGAAAATTTTGGAACTTGGGTTTTGTCACTAAGACCCTCGACGTGGTGTGGTGTTCATCGGATTGCACCTAGGTTCAACGTGGAAGCCTCTAACCTGTGGTCAAATGATCTCAGTCAAATATGTGCCATATTAAAAACAATGATCTTCCGCGCAATTTCAGAGTTGATGAAGATGAATCTAGAAAATATAAAACATGAGTTTTGTGCAGAACATCCTAATTTAAGTATTACGTAGACAATTTTTTGAGAAAGTGCATGGTTTGGGAGATACAACCGTTTTTCCAAAGATGGAATGCCCAGATTTACTATCACCACTGTGTTCTCCAACGTCTTATCCAAATGGATGTGCCTAGCCAAGAAGGAGGTCAAATCAAGCTATTCTCAACTTTTGAATGTTGTAAAAAATGTTTTGTAATCAAATCTGGAGTTATCTCTGCAACCAAGATCCACAAAAAATGAGATAAACAATATCTTGTAAGCTATTTATATTTTGACAGTTATGATTTGAGGGAATTAGTTTTGATCCCCTCCATTGCTCTTCTCTCTATATATACAGCCATAGAACAGATGAAGGGAGAGGAGAACATTATTGTAAGAGGGAGTAGAATCCATGCTTGGGTACTTCTAATCTCCAAATTTCATTCCATAATAATCAATTGCTGATATTTTGTTCATGTGCTTGAGCGCTCACTTAGTTTGTAAGATTTATCACAACGTGTGCAAGGTTTGGTAGCGCCCCCGTTCTCTAACATGCGTTGTGCTATGTTCATTTGCTCTTAGTTAGCTAGTTCAGTTGTAGATCTGATTTCTTTGTATACATTTCAATTATTGCTTATGTCTTTCATTTGTAAACTTTCATTACATGTCATTTGATCAATTGTAGAGATTGATTATCCACTAAAGATTGGATTGATTTGCTTGATAAATGACCACATGAACCTTTAGGAAAGATTGTGGTTTGTGCCAAGATAGCATTTCAATAATCCTCATCCAAAGATGTAATGTTTCTATGGTATAGTGTGGTCTGTGATCCATTTGATTTCATTCTAACCTTTGAATTAGTTTGTCAACACTTCTTTGGTAGGACATGATAGGCTTTGATCCTACATTTCATGTGCTTGCATCTCAAAGTTTACGCTCTCAGATTCATGTCAAGGATTTCTGCATATAAATAACCCAAAATTTTTGGTGCCATTGTTAGGTAGGTGCTAAAGGAATTAAAGCATAGGTAGGTTGTTTTCACAAGTTTCCAATTTTGTGTGTAATTTAGTTACAATTGCAACTTGGGGGAGGAGAAGCAGTAAGAATCAAACACAGACAATTACGCTCCTTGATTGATAGATTTAATGTCTAGGATTTATGCATATAAATAACCCAACATTTCTGGTGCCATTGTCGGGGAGGTGCTGAAGGGATTAGAGAATAAGTAGGTTGTTTTCACAAGTTTCCACTTTTGTATGTAATTTAGTTACAATTGCAACTTGGGGGAGGAGAAGCGATAAGAATCAAACACAAACAATTTGCAGCCAACAAACATCTCAAAGGAAACAACAGTGTTTGCCAACAACAACATTTTTCTCTTCTAGTACCGGAACTGCATAGTGGGTACCAAAAAACTTATAGATGCATTTTTGTATTTTTCATCAACTGAACAGGTCTGAATGACAGAAAGTAATATATCAACAGTGTCCCGACAACTCAAATTTTTTCTTCAGTTATAGTCATGCAACTAAGATTCCATTTCACTTAGGTTTGATCAGTTTTTAGAGTTCAAGCATTTGTATCATAACATATTTCTTCGACACTCAGATTTCTTGGATGGTTCTCAAAGCTCAAGTTCCCGCAAAACAACTCAGAATCTAGTTTATGTATGTAAGTATCAACTCAAGAGAACTAAGGTAACTTGAGGTAAATAGTTTTCTAATTCTTCTAATCTATTGAAAATGAAGGAAATTTATCATAAAAGCAACATTTTAAGTTTGTTATTCTCTATCCTATCCTATCTACCACTTATCCTTGTAATTTTACCCCATCCTATCTTATATTATTTCCTCTCCTTGCCATTATAAACCCATCGTTACCCACTCCTACTTCTTTGTCATATTATCATTAACCATGAACTTCTGATTTATCCCTTGACAATTTATCATCTTTTTACTACCTTTGGCCTTTTGACAACATCAACAATATTGAATTCTTGCATCAATTTACAACTTGCCTGCAACATTCCCATTCTAAGCTCGCTATATGTCTTAGTATTTTACTGCAACTATTTCCTCAAAGAGTTTGGTGAGGTTAGAGGCATACCAACCCAAAGTTTATGCTGCCCCTCTTTGAAACCCCTCTACATTATATATTCTTTCGTAGATTGTACTTTCTAGTACAACAATCCTTGTTTTTCTGATATGCTTGATTATTAAAGTTGTTTCCGTGTTGGGAAAATTGGAGTAGCATGTGGAAACTACAAGCGAGCATATGCATAGTGTTCTAGCCTCCAATTTTCCAATCTCATATTCATGTCATGCTCCGATGCTTCTTGCTTTCACAAAACCTCCCATAGAGGCAGATTTCAAACCACTTGATTATGTAGAAGTGATGGCTCAGATTCATGAAGAACTTGAAGCTCCTTCCAACCATGGAAAGTTAGTCCTTTATTTATTGTAATCTCAAGTTTTCAGGGGGCTTGGTGAAGTGAAATTTCTCCGACAAAGTGTCCAATCTGCTTGGAAACATGCTAGTATTGTTCACGAGAAGCTTGTGTATGCAACTTGGTTGAAACATGAGAAACAAGGGGAGGAGATGATTAGTGACTTGCTTTCTTAGTGTAGCAAATGCTTGCAAAAATTTACTCTCTTGGATATTGTTTCGGAATTTTCACCAAAAGTTGCTTCAAATGATTCCTCATATTGTCCCATTTCGAAAAACCAAGAACCTCCACTCCAAGGTGGCTCTACTTCAGATCCTTTTTCAGATATTATTGTCTTCCACATTGGAGAGGATGAAATACTCTGTAATTGGCAGAAAGTTGGCAAGATGTCTGCTCCCTTTCATGCCATGTTGAATGGTTGTTTCACATAATCACGAAAAATATATATACATTTTTCTGATAATGGTATTTTTGGAAGAGGCATGTGTGCCATTTGTAAATTTAGTGAGATGGGTAAACTAAGTGATGATCTGTCACCAAATGTATTGTTAGATATCTTGGCTTTTGCAAGCATGTTTTGTTGTGAGTAGTTAAAGGATGCTTGTGACAGAAGTCTATCATATTTTATTCATGTTGAATGGGATGCAATAGCTTTTATGGAATATGGTTTGGAAGAGGGTTCTCAGGTGCTTGTGGCTTCCTGCCTACATGTAATTTTGCGTGACCGTCTTTATTCTTTACATCATGAACAAGTTGAAAAAATCTTTTACAACAATGACATGTGGAAGAGGTCAATACTAGCAGGAAATGCTTCATTGGATTTATATTCTTTATTAAGTAATGTTGCTATGAAGGATGGTATGAAATCAAATAAATCAACCTTTTTCCTAGAATGTTTAATTGAGTGTGTGACAAATCGTAGACAAAAAGTATTGGTTGTTCATCAACTCGGTTGTGTGATGCTCACAAGAAGAGAGTATGCTGAGGCTGAAAGGTTATTCAATGCAGCTGTAAAACAAGGCCATGCTTACTTTCATGCAGGCCTAGCGAGGGAAATGTATAAGAGAGGATATAAGCATGCAACCTATGATGAAATCAACGCTTTATTATCATCCTATAAGCAATTAGGTTGGATGTACTAAGAAAGGTATTTATATTGCGATGTGAAAGAAAAATGGTTAGACTTGAAAAGAGCAACAACATTGGATCCAACTCATACATATCCTTTTTTGTACTGAGCTGCAGTATTAATGAGAGAGAAGAGTGCACATGCTGCACTGATAGAAATCACTCACGTTTTAAGTTTCAAGTTGACACTTGATTTCCTGGAGCTCCAAACTTGTTTTTATTTGGATCTTCAAGATTATAGGGGTGCATTGTTTGGTATTCAAGTAGTCTTGATTTTAAATACCAACTATATGATTCATGGATGTAGTGTGTTTGTAATAATGGAAGACAACATGAGATATCCACTACTTGTTTTTTTTCTTGTTGTTTAAATGCTCAACATGGTGGCTGCAATTATCTGTGCTCCTTTGAAGTGATCTTAAGTCACCACATGTTCATGTGATGACATAGGGACCTTTAACATTCAATAATGTACAACTCAAAATGTAGTTTTCACCGCTAGTCTTCAATGGAAGTTTGAACAAAATAGAGGATTTATTTATGACAATTTAAGTGAACATTCCGAGGAAAATCTAATAGTCGCAATGCAAACTGATGAGATTAAATCTGCTCAAACATAATTTGAAACAAATATGGCAGTAAAGTTGGAAAAGCTTCGGAAGATTTTGCAGTTAGAAAATTCTGAGAGAAAATGGTCTTTGGCTCCTTTATTGGCACGAGGACATGCCAACCCTCGTGTGGGGGAGATGTTAGCTTGCTAATTTGACATCTTTTGCACCATCAATTGGTCTCCTTTTTTACCATTTTACCTTATCCTCACACCGGATTACTATGCCAATTATCATATCTATCTATAAGTCTTATGAAGCTAATGTGCCTAACAAGCTTGAAGTTGTTAATCTTTACAATTTCCTTTGTTTTTAGTAAGTTAGAAAATTTTAAGACTACTCTTGCTAATGATAGATGTTCTTAGTTCACTTTCGATATCGATAGTTCACTTCCGGTATCCGACCTGCATGATTGGCATATCCACACATTTTAGGGAAAATTATGGAACTTGGGTTTTGTCACTAAGACCTTCAACTTGGTGTGGTTTTCATCAGATCGCACCTAGGTCCAAAGTGTCAGCCTCCAACCCGTGGTCGAATTTTCTTAGTCAAATACATGCAAGAGTAACAACAATGATCTTCTTACAATGGGAGATAAAACCATTTTTCCAAAGATTGAATGTTGAGATTTACTGTTGTGGTTGTCTTCTCCAATGTCTCAACAAAATGGATATGCCCAACCAACAAGGAGGTCAAATAAAACTATTCTCAACTCTTTCATGTTATGAAAAATGATTTGTAATTAGATCTTGAGTTATCGTTGCAACCAAGATCCACCAAAAATGAGATAAACAATATCTTGTAGTCTATTTATATTTTGACAGTTCTGATTTCAGGGAATTAGTTTGAACCACTCCGTTTCTCTTCTCTGTATATATACAACCATAGAACAAAGGAGGGGAGAGGATAATATTATTGTAAGAGGGAGTATAATCCATGCTTGGGTACTTGTAATCTTTGAATTTCATTCCATAATAATCAACTGCTGATATTCAGTTCATGTGCTTGAGTGCTCACTTAGTTTGTAATCTTTCTCACATCGTGTGCTAGGTTTGGAAGGCCCCCCATTCTCTAACATGCACTGTGCTATGTTCATTTTCTCTTAGTTAGCTAGTTCAGATGTAGATATGATATCCTTGTATACATTTCAATTATTGTTTATGTCTTTCATTACATGTCATTTGATCAACCGTAGATATTGATTATCCATTGAAGATTGAAGGACTGATCTACTTGATAAATTATCACAGGAACCTTTAGGAACGATTGTGGTTTGTGCTAAGATATCATTTTAGTAATCCTCATTCAGAGATGTAATGTTTCTATGGTATAGTCTGGTTTGTGTTCCATTTGCTTTCATTCTAGGCATTGAATTAGTTTTCCGACACTTATTTGGTAGGACAAGATAGGCTTTGATCCTGCATTTCCTGTGCTTGCATCTCAAAGTTTACGCTTTCGTATTGATAGATTTAATGTCAAGGATTTATGCATATAAATAACTTGACATGATGTACTAGGAAAAAAATAGATGAACAAACATGAATTAGTCTTTTTTCCATCTGCTCTTTGTTCCTTAATTTGTTGTTTGAAAATATGCTCATATTTTTAGAAACAACATGAAACATTGCCTAGAAAATTGTAAAATAACTTATGGAAGAAAGGTTGAGGATGACCATTAGGAAGGAAAATTCTAATATTGATTTGTCAACAAGGGACTTATAATCCACACATTTCACCCAAATAGATTTATCGGAAATAAAATCTTTTCTTTGTTCTTGGTGGAATTTTGAGGGTAATCCATCTTTTAGTGTCAAATCATCAACATGTAGACAAAACTTTGTTAATGCCAAATATATGGATAGATAATTGTTATGTTAAAATAAAATGAAGCATCTTGTGGCTTTGAAAGTGCAATCTGAACACTTAACCCATTGCCATTCTGTTTATTCATACACCTGTGAATGTTGAGTTAAAACCTCTATATATGAATGCTGAAATCAGATTTCTTGATGGAAATTCATCACAAAGAATGAATGGTTTTGTTGTAATGCAGTTAGACTCAAAAACAAATTCTTCACATATGATTCATTGCTCTGTTTGTGAAAAGGAAGAATTTTAATCAATAAAAAAACAATTTTGTTTTCACTATTCCTACCCGTGCTTATTCCACAGTCATCTATGTGTCCAATAACAAGATACCTATTGTCACAAGAGTTGACTCTAGGCTGTAATAGAGCCAAGCCTTAGCACATTTTAAATGAAACAAAATTTATTGATTGATCAGTCATAAGAGGTTTCTAGAACTAGGTCTGAAACAAGCCCTTCACTCATTTATAGATCATAAACGAAGAGGCATGACATCATTTGTCTAATTGATTTAATAAAGAAGATGGATAGAGGATAGGAGATGAAAAGCACTGAAACAAAGAGTTAGGTATCTAATTCTGATAGGTCTAATCTTTATTTCAATGGAAGAAATAACACCAAACTTCAAATATCTGAACACAGGTCTTGTCTTACTCATAGCAAGACAGATGAAAAGATATGAACAAATAAAACTTGTGAATAAGGCAAAAAAATGAAGATGCAGGTCTTGTTCTACTCACGGCAAAACAAAGGAAAAACTGCACTTTAAGGAATGCTTTAAATTAGCTACAACAGAAGTATCACTGAATTGTAACCATTACAAGCTGAATTAATGAATGGAAGGAAGAAAGAGAAGTGATGAAAACTTCAGAAACAATAACAAAGGAAGAATATAGAATTAGACAGTGACAAGGTGTAGAATCTCTTGGCATTCTGTTCTATATTTGCTGAAAATGAATGCATTACAAACCCTGCCTCCAAAAGGCTCTCGGGCTGTCCCACTCCCCCCCCAATTTTTCTTCAATAAGATACAATAATATATGTCTTTTGCCCCCTTTCGAATAACTGAAAAATGATTCGGATTCCAAAATAAATCCCTATATAAATGAAAAGGCATTTCATGTAGGTATTGAGGTCGAAATCCTCCCAAAAGATAACAACAGTTACCATCAAATTCAGAAACTTTCTACCATAGAAAATGGGCCAAACTGCTGAAAAATGGGGCTGCGGTTATGGTTTTGTATCTCTCGAATCGTGACAACTGTGTATAAAATGAAATATTTTTTTGTTCATCTATTTTTTCTAACCAAAAACCTCTCTCGGTTTCCTGAGGTCCATTTCCATTTTCCCCAGATCTGCCTTTCAAAAACATGTGTCAAATGAGGAAATTCTGAGATCCGAAAATTAGGGCTCGGAGATGGATTCGATTATCCCAATCTGTGACACCTATAGGAAAACTGAGGGAGGTTATTGATCTCTTATGTGTTAGGCACAAAAATATCCGACCGTTTCTCAAAATGATATTCGAGTTGCTCATAATCATCATTTGAAAATGATGACTCAACACAATAAAAAACGCCACATTTCTGAAAACGAACCTCATATTTTGGGGGGATTTTGACCGCCTTCCAAAGCTCCAAATGAACTTCTGAAGCTACCAATGGAAATCTTAGGATCTTTAGATGTCGATCGACTATTAGAACACGAAAAATGGCTTCTCCAAGGCTGAGAAAAATGGTTTTTTCCCAAGGAAGTTTTTTGCATATGAAAAATGTGCGATTTCAGTGGCTAACACGTAAAAAACAAAGGTATATTAGCTGCCGAAAGTCCTGGATTTCGGTGGCTAACAGTGAAATTTTGGAGTGTCGTAAGCCACCGAAAGTCCCGAAACCCCGATTTCAAGATTTCGGGATTTCGGGTTTCAGGAAATAGAAAACAAAAATTTCGTCAGCCAAACCTTCGATGGCCGAAACCCGAAATGATGATGTGGCATTTTGTAAAACCTTATTTTAGTGATTTTATTTCCGTTTATTGCATTTTTTTTATGCCTCCTCGTGAGTTCTTCCTCCATGTGGCTTGATGCATGATGCTTGAATGCTTGGTCTCGACCGATACACTTTCGGTAGCTAAGGGCATATGAAACCTGAGATTTAAGCTACCGAAAGTCTGCACTTTCGGTAGCTAAACACTATAAATTTTTTCCTCCTAAGCTACCGAAAGCCAAAATTTCAATATTTGTTCCAACAATACCAACAATTCATTCCTTAATATTCCCAACTATATCGTTGTAGGGAGTTCCACGTAGCGTTGTTTCATTCAAGGCTTTTACATAACATTATAACTTTGTTGCCACCATAGACATAATCAGTTGTGAATTTTCCCATTCATACATAATCAAGCCATAGCAGGAGGAATTATTGACACATGAATACCATGAAGGCTATTGGTTGTTCAATAAATTCTTTTGGCTTGAGTATTAAGATAATACATGAACGTGTTGGAGGCATGCCTTGCTGTTTAGTGCCAAAATAACTCTACTCGAATAAATTTCAAATGTAAATACATTTGCATGGGGTCACTGTGGTAAATGCCCATAGTCATAGGGTTGAGGGTGAGTTATTGGGCTGCAACTAACACTTACAACACATGGAACGAGGGATGCATGGTGTAGCTTGCTATGGCACTTGTCAAACAAATTCCACATACCAACAATTTAAGATATCAAAGTAGTGTTGATATTTAGTTGTAGAATGAAGTTTCAATGATTAGAGAGGTCACAATAAGCATATGGTTAACCCATATGATCACTGTAGATATCACTCCATACAACACTTTATTTTGTCCAATATTAATGCATTCACAACATACATGAGATCTTAAATATACAATTAAAATTGTTTCCACAACCAAAAAAACCATTAACAATGAATATATCCAATGGTTATATGTGGATCACTATGCAATAATCCCAATGAATCAAAGTGCTCTAGCATCAACTTTGTAATACATAACCCATGTTGCATTCCAAACATAGAGGATTTGAGTTGCATGTGTGGTGGTGTGAATTAATGAAGTCGATAAATCAAAATTTTACCCCAGAATTGAAGCAAGCTTACAGGAACCAGATCACAGAATAATGAATTCTCACCATATATTTCACATCGGAAACCCAAATGGGAAAACCAACATTTAATTGAGATTTGATTCTTGCTCAGGAAATTATTACAAAGGGTGAGTGATGCACTCTCAAATGAGATTGCGATGCATTTTTACTCATTAACAGTCTTTGTAGATGCTATGGATTGTGAAAAATATTCTACTCATACATGGAGAAGTTAAATGACTCCTTCATCCTTTGATTTTCATGTAGATGGATATTTTGAGCCATCTTCTTCTGCTACAACCTTTTTTTTTCGGTTAGAATATCTAGTCAGTTAGGAGTTCATTGTTAAGTTCAACTTAGTTTAATATGTCTTTAGGGAAAATAATGTTTCTTTAGTATCCATTAGTATGCATTTGTAGTTATGTAATGAAATGATCACGATATGCTCTAGACAACGTGATTTGACGAATCATATTATCCTCGATCTTAATGACTATATTGATCCATGGATTAACACTCGATTGGTCCATGATCTCTATTTATAGAGCATGGAGGGTCATTTGCTGATGATCGATTGTGAGAAACTCTCTTGTAAAATATTTTTCTTTTGCATTAATATATTGCTTCAAGTGGCCACATTGGTTGGGGTCGTGCATTGTTTCCCTCTTTGAAAGGTTTAACTATGTAAAAACATCGGTGCATTGATCTTTGATATGGTTGTGTGAGTGGTTACTAAAGGAGTTCATCCTATGTGAAAATATCATGTTTTCTTCAACATGGTATCCGAGCACGTTTGAAGACCCGCCCCCGTTGTAGATCAAGATTTGAACTCATGTTGCCACAGTTTTAGATTTTCTATTTTCATGCATTTTTGGGTTGAGAGGACTATTTCATGGTGTCTAGAGCATTGTTTTTAGTCATAAACACTTTTTCATTTCATTCAAAAATGTTTTTGTTTTCCCAAGATACGACCATTTTGGTCAGATCTAGAGGTATAAACTTGAAATACGCCATTTTTTTTTTTTTTTTTAGAGTTAATGTTTTGGTTTTTTTTCTTGTTTTGCTACTTTTTTCGCACTGCATATGCTCTTTACCATGCACTCTGTGCGATCACGACAAATAAAAAAGAGAGCGGAAAATGTTTTCTTTTCTACATATTCTCTTTGCTCTACGTTTTCTACGAGGTCAACAAATCATGAATATAGAGAAAACTTTCTTTTTTTCAGGCAAGTTGACCAAGATCTAACCCCATTATTGTTGAGATACATAAATGTTTTTCAAAATTTCGCTTGTTTTTGTGTGCGGTCATGTTGAAGTTTTTTGCAGGAAAAATCAAGGGTTTTTGGTGTAAAACACACTTCGAGACAAAGAGTAAAAAATAGGCCCCCTCTTCTTTTATTAAAATTGTTATATATTTTGCATTAGCTCACTTGGTTGAAAATTGCTTTATTTAATAAGAGGTTTTGAATTCACGTCATTTTTTAAAGTTAATTTTTGAAAAGTTCATGCAAACTTGAGTTATCTCATATTTTCATTGTAAAATGCATCTCACTTGAATTATAAAAGTGAATCACTATAAAATAACTTTATTATTATTCTTTTAGTTATTTTTTTGCATGCTACTTAATCTATTAAGCAATTTTATTGTAAAAGTGATTTTCACTTATTCTATAAAAGTGGGTCACTTCATATGTTATTTGTAAAAGTGAGCTTATAGGCAAATTTAGAGAAGGGAGAAGATTTTTTTCACTTAGCCACCTCATTGTGCATCCATCACCATTTATGCATTTTTTAAATAGGGCATAACTTTTACATCTACACTTTTTTTCACTTAGCCACCTCTTTTATGCATTTTTTAAATAGGGCATAACTTTTACATCTACAGTCTGTTTTCAGTGTTGTTTGTTTTAAACAACTTATTTTTCAATTGCTTTCCATATAGACAACCAATTTCATCTTTTGAATCCATATTATTTACATATTTTAATATGGCTTCTCCAAGTGATCTTTTGCTTACCAATACCAACTACTTCTCATGGAAATCCCATATGGGGAATGTACTAAGAAGTAAATGATTGTACCAGATTATCTTGGGAAAAGAACAATCCCCCACTGAAGCCAGAAAGAAATCCAAATGCAATAATAAAAATGATAAAGCATGTGGACTCATCAGAATGTCCATCTCTCCTGATTTATGGTTTCACCTTCAAGGAATTGAAGATCCAAATGAATCAAGGGTTAATCTTGAAGCCGTAGTTGGTAAACATAATGTGATTTGAGCCCACTAGATTGACAAACAATTAATGACTTTAAGTGCCAATGATTTTCCTTGCATTGAAGATTATTTATCTAAGTTCAAAACACTTATGCTTTTGATTAAATATTGTAAAATAGATCTGGGGGATGACCGTTGCATATATGTTATTCTTGCTAAGCTTGGTAGTGTATATTCTATCTATTTATCTACCTTTTACACCACTAAAAAATATTTAGGGGGTGCTTACCAAGCTCCCACTCTTGAGTATTTTTGTGATTCTCTGATAATTTATAGAGCAAGATAAACTCTTGCAACTTGGAGTGATCAACATTGCAGGTACATCTAATAAATCCTTAGTGGCCTAGTAGAAAGACACAACCAAACATCAAAATAAGCAACATCCTCGCAATAACAACAAGTAAAACAAGGGTCCCAAATCCTCTAAGTCAACTTCTACTTCCAATGGTGACAAATATGACCAATAACAAAAAGTAAGAAGACTGTCATAGATTACATCCTTTTGTGGGGGAGATAGTCATCCAGAGTCTAAATGTTGTAAAAAGATGGAATCCTTAGAACCAACAATGAAGAAGCACAACATCGATTTTGATTCTTCTTCTTCTGCCTCTTCTTCTCATGTACATGCACTTTTTGCTTCTTGTTTATTGTTCAATACAACATCTACTTCTTTTGAGTGGCTTATTGATTCTGGAGCATCTTATCATATGGCTAAGGATACCATTTTTTCTTCTCTTAATGAATGTAACACAAAACAAATATTTGTTGGTGATGATAGATCTCTTAGTGTTGTAGGGTCTAGAATAGTTTAGGTAGATAATCGTCATTTTAATGATGTATTATGTGTTCTAAGTCTTTCCTGCAATGTTCTATCAATATATCAGATCACTCACTTAGGTGAAGGTAAAATCGTAGAGTTTTCACCTCAACAAGTTGTAATCAAAGATTTAAAAGATCCTAAGCATGTACTAGCATTTAAATTTGTCGATGATATTACGAGGTTGTACAAATTTGACAACTTTGGGTCATCATCGTTTCCATTAATTTTTTTTGCTCAGAGCGATGACTTGAGAAAACTATGGCATGAGTGGTTTGGTCATCTAAACTGTCACTCATTGCATCAACTATGTAATCAAAATGTGGTGACTTCTCTTCCTCTCGTTTCTTGTAGAAATGGTGTTTGTGCAGGTTGTGTTCTCGACAAACATCAATGAGATATATTGACAAATGTGCCTCTTGGCATGCCTTGGCCCCTTTACAAATTGTTCACAATGATTTGTGTGGTAAGATTTCTTCTCCTTCTTTCTTTAGGTGAAAGTGCTTCTTAACTTTCATTGATGAATTCTCCAGACATACTTGGGTTTGCTTTGTAAAACTTAAGAGTGAAGTTTTTGACATGTTTTTGGCCTACAAGGCCCTCATAGAAAAACAATCCAGACATCAATTTCAAAGGTTAATAATAGATAATGGAGGTGAATATGCGAACAACAAATTTACAAGTTACGACATTGCACAGGGAATTCAAATGTAGCACACTATTTCATATACACCACAACAAAATGGTGTTTCCGAGAGAAAGAATCACATATTAAAAGAAATGACTAACTGTATGATCCGATCTAAGGGGTTAAATCTTCGTTATTGGGCGGAAACCATCAACTGTACAAATTACATAGTAAATCAAACTCCCGCAAAGGATTTAAAAAATATAACACCAGAATAAACATGGATTAAAATTAAGCCATATGTAAGCCACTTCCGTGTATTTGGTAGTATAACACGGGCTCACATTTTCGATGAGAAAATGAAATTATTATAGCCTAAAAGTGAGAAGTGCATTTTTGTTGGATATTCTGAAGATGTCAAATGTAACAACCCTAGTTGAATAAATGTTTAAGGTTTATTAAGTAAAAATTAATTAGGGGATTAATTGTCTTAACATGGTATTAATTAAACAAGATTGGTATAAAGATACTAATTAAATATTTATTAATTAATTAAAGGTAATAATTTTGATTGATTAATTAATTAATTAACTACCTATTATATTCAATAACTTGGGTATTAAATTTAAAAGGGATAATAAGTTATATTGTTTAAATTAAAAAAAAAAAGAGTTACGTACATGGAAAGGGATAAGATATTAATTCAAAGGGGTAAGACATTAAATATAGGATAAAATAATAAATAAAGGGGATAAGGGGCGTTAACGACGAAAGGATAAGATAAGGTAATAAATGGGTTAGGTAGGGAAGTAAATGAGGGGGAAGTCGGTGAAGGAGGAATATGGAGGGGAAGGAGGTTTACGAGGGGATCATTCTACAGGAGATGGGGGATTGTTTTTTGGGGCTCTCTTGGATTGGCAGGGAGGAGAGGGGAGTTCTGTAGTCAGGAAGGTTCAATACAGGCACCGGTTTGCTGGAGGTTTTGGGCACAGGGGCCAGGATATCCATATGATATCCTGGAGCTAGGAAGTTACCTAGTTGGCAGGGTGGAACTAGGTTTTGGGCAGTGTTTACACAGTGAAGCAGTGGTCAACAAGGCAAGCAAACAAACGAAGTTTTAGCATCAGACCCAGTATTTAAAATTGTGTATTTGTTTTATTTTGCAATTAAATTTTATTATTTGTAGATAAATCTATATGCGAATGTGGTCAATTAAAGAAATTTTTGAATTTTACTAATTTGCTCAATATAGAGGAATTATTGAACTTTACTGTTGTGTTAGTAGAATTAATGGATGTTTAATTTAATTCGGCCCCTTACACATGGTATCGGAGCCCTGGTTCAAAATCTGGAACCAAGGGCCTACCTACCCACCCATAAATTTAAATAAACCACACACAAAAAAAAATAAAAAACAAAAATAATAATAAACACCCAAATTTATAAATTTGGGCCTTAAGGCCAAGCCACTAGCTCCAGCTGGACCACACTGTTGTTTACATAACTACTCTCATGCGCCCCCTCATCCAAACTTCCCTTACTACTGTGCTGGATTTTCTGAGTGTGTCCTAGTATATCTGCTGTGTGTGTTGGAGGAGAACAATGGCCAAGCAATCCAGGTAAAAACTAACAACAATTGCAAACAAACACAAAAATATTATAGTAATAATAGTAAAAATAGCTCCATGGAAATCACCCTACATCAAACACTCGAATGCTCGTCTTTCAAAGCCTAGATCCTATCTCATTCCATTGTTTTGATTTCATATCCATTGAATGATTCCACTTTCACCATATGCAAATGCCACTGATAAAAGAAAAAAATAACTTCACAACTTCAACTTGACCTATGGCCCAATTAGGTAACATAAACTCAATCCTCTTTTAAACTTCTCAGAACACCTTAAACTACAATCCTAAAAAAAAAAAGTACAATCAGGTCAACCTGTAAGAAATGAGAATCACTTCCAGCAGCTGTAGTCAAATTTTCAAACATTAATACCCCTAATGGGTCATCTTTGGTAGCTGTCAATGAGTTTCCAAATATTAATACCATTATTAGGACATCTTTAACTTTTGTACAAGGGACCCAAGTTTTTTATTCAACCTTTACAACAAGAGTTCTAAAAAAAAAAATCCACCCCCCCGCACAATTTCAAAGGCAAGCAATAGTCCTCATCTTTGCAAATCATTAGTTACATTCTAAAGAGTCGTCAGTAGATAACGATGAACTTCTTATGTCTACTGTGGAAATCAAGAATGTCAATCTCAATCAATGATCCCAAAAAAACAAGGCACTCTAGATTTTCAAACATGGGCATTAAGGTTTCTTTATATTCTGAATACAAAAATGAAAATGCGCAAGACTCCCAAAATATTTAAAATTTTGTTTTGCTCATAGCTAGAATATTTAAAATTTGCTCTGCTTATAAATAAAAGCCCCAAAAATCCAGTGAGAAGGCCAGAATGCAGCATTAGTTATCCCATTCATAATTTTTTTTTTTTAAGAAAAACCAGCAACAGAGAAACAATAGTAGCACCAAACTTCTTTGCCAAAACTACCATGTAATCATTTGCAATGCCATCGCAAGAATACTCATGCATACTTTTAAAAATATTGGTCCATTGTGTGCCTGAAAGTAATCAAGGAACTCATAATACCTTTGGTTAAACTGGTGATGGTCCGTGGGAGAATAGTGGTCAAGCCTTTGAGAAAACCAGTATTCATCTTGGGCCAAGTAGGCGCTAGAGCTGCGGCCGCATTTGATCCCCACTGGCAGTGGCAGAGATAAACACTCAAGAACCGCATAGGAAAAACAAGCAGATGGCAGCTGTTACATCATTGATATTAGAATATGTACAGATTTTACTTGAATATTTCTGTTCATGTTTCGAAACCGTTGCCCAACGTTTCCCCTTATTTCCTGCGATTTCCTATACAGATTGCCCCAAAGATTTCAACACTTTTTGACCCGTATCCTTCTTCAACTACTCGTTTCCTGTTGTTTCACATTTCAGAATTCCGATACTTGAGGGCATATAGATAATCACTAAGCACACAACCATATACACGTTGCCACAAGTAAACTGCTATTACAATTGCAAAAAAAAAAATATTTGTACAAAGGAAATTCAACCAAATAAACATCATTGTATCTTCTATGTCGTGCATCGCCATGGATCACGCAGTCGAATACAGACTATAGTTTGGCATAATACAAGTAAATTGCTATTACAATGATTTCAGAATCCGTAAATTCCCAAATTCATGGACTGGAACTTACCTGACGCATGCCAGCTTCGAGATGATCTTTCCGGGAAGTGGCAGGAGATGGTGCGACCTGCGACGAGGCCATCAAAGATAATCCGCACGCTCCTTAGGGATAATGCCCAGACTACTCCGTTTCTCTGCATCCAATAGTGTCTACAAACCTTTCCGACCGACAACTGCCCTTGCCGGTACCCTCGGCACAACTTCTCTGTAAGACAAACCCGGAAAACTGCCAAACCCTACAGCTTCATGGCTCTCAAAACAAAAAATCCTTGATAAACAACGATGCTTGCTGTTCAAGTCCAGATCAACCTTCTTACCATATTAAAATATCGCAACACCAAAAATCTCACTAAAACCGTAAAACCCTCCTCGAAACTTAGCATATCGGGCTAATACCCATCGTGAATTTAAATAACAGGCACAGGTATCGAATCCTGTAAATCTTATCGAAATTTTGGCTCAATAAATCTTCGATGAAAGAAGTTAAAAAAAAAAAATTTGAGAAGTATACACATACCTGAATAACATCTGCGGAGATTGCATTAGCATATACACACTGAATATTGGAAGCCACACTAAGGAGGCTCGACAACAGGGAATTTACAACGACATAAAAGAAATTGAAACCCTAAACTACTTAATGACAGGAGAATATGTTCAAAACAATAACACAACCAGACCAACACCAGCGCCAAGAACAGAGGAAAGAGGCGAGAGGCGGCAGAGGAATGACGCGTAGGGTTCGAAGAGACAGGTGTAGGGTTTTGTAAGAATAAGTGGGCACGTGGGCCTCATGCGAGGACCCGCCGGCCACGTTAAATTTGTTTTTTTATTTATTTGTATTTAGTTTTATTTTTTTTATTTTTTTGCTTTTTTTTTTATTTTGGTTAAATTATTAAGGTTTCAATTTAAATTCAATGTAAATTTTTTTAAATGTTTGATTTTAAATTATATTTAAAATATTAATACAATTACGAAAATTTAAATTATTTAAATTAAATTAATTACCTTATATTAAATTAAATTAAAACTCTTAATTATTTAAATTATTTAAATTTAATAATATATGCTAAGCTTACTATATAATTTTTTTTTTTAAATTGAATCCATGGGTTTTGAACACGCGACCACCCACTACCTAAGCCTTAAGGAACAACCAAACACCAACGCACCATGTATGTGCCTTGAAAAAACATGTATGTGTGTTGATTAAGGCGATTGAAGCTTAGGATTAAGTTTAGTCTAGATTATTAGTTTTTAATAAACTAGCACAGCTGCAAAGTGGCTGGCGGCTGGTTAACGTCGAAAGGTACATAGCGCTGGTGAACGCCGAAACATGGTTGGCAGTTGTCGACAATTATTTAGATGCCACGGTTTAATCCTATTTAATCATTTAAACGTGGTAATTATATAACCTTACAACAATTTTTTTTATGTGATTAGGTAAATGTTAAAAAGTAAACATGTTAATGGATGCCTTGATAAATGCAAGAAAGTTATGAACAATAAATCTGACCCATTGATTTTGGAGGACGACTAAGAATATGCCAACATCTTCAATGCATAGCCATCAGATAATGGTTTAAGGTTAAATAATATTAAAAGATCATTAATTGTGCCCATTGTCAATAGGTGTACGCATTTCGGCGTAAATTAATAAACATAAGGTCGGAAGTCACTTTAATCAAGTTGTAAGTGGAAAGTTAAAAGGGCTTAGACTAGGACAAGCGGGAAGGAGGCGACATATGCAGTAGGAGAGTAAGCATAGGAAGTGGCGAGTAAGGCGCAAGGCTAGCGTAGCTATAGGGCAAGGGAACTAATAGTTCTTTTCGTAGGGGCGAAGAAATCAAGCTTAGACGCTTAATCCTAACCCTAACCTAGCCAATCCCCTAATGGAGTAATGTCTGTTTACAGACAAGTAAAGAAAACTTACGCTTAACCCTGTTTCTAAGTTTAAGTAGCACCAACTTGAAACGTTCTTGAACTCACCCTGACAACTTTGGGGTGATGCAGGTTAAAGCATACAAGACTGTCAGGACTCGAAGGAGTCGAGGCAGGGGAGCGTCGTCGCAAGCACCGCCAACACCGCCAACGCCCGAACTAGCCCTCATCCTGTGCTCGTTGGAAGCCATTAATGAGACTTTAAAGGGGTGACAACCGACAGGGACTGAAGTGGAACCCCCATCGTATGGAACGAGTAATCCAAAAGCATCAAGGGATTCTGGGGGAGGACCTCCACCTGAAGACATCACGCGAGAATTGCAGAAGATCAAACTTTCAGAGTTTGTCAGGGGACGCGCCAGTGAACGCACAGAAGCATGGTTGGAAGGCATGACAAGGTGTTTTGCCTTAAGGGACTATGCATCCAACTCAAAGGCAAAGATCACCATTTTTCAGTTAAGAGACAACGCCTTGAACTGGTGGGGCAACCTGGAAAGACAATTGCACCTTACCCCAGACACAGTATCTTGGGAACTTTTTGAGGAGAGGTTTCGAATGAAATATCTACAGGTAAAATCATGAAGATGGGTAACACTTTTGCTTGTTTTATGACAAAAAAAACTGTATTTTCACAAGTTCTTCAACTTCCAGCATACAAAATTATTATTTTTATTTAGAATTTCACTTTACAGTAAAAACAAAACTTGTGAATAATTTTATTATATTTCTAATGACTATTTTTCAATTTTTTTATTATCAAGATTTGATATGTCAATTTGACAATTGTTTAACAATATGTTCCTTAAACATGAAAGGAATGATAATGAGTTATTGTTTTCCACAACAATGTATCTATTATTAAACTTATCGTTTTAAGAAATGAAATATACTGCAACAATCTACAGAGACTCTATTTTATTATGACTATAATTTTGAATCTAACAGATGAATGTTATAATTTCTAGAATTTTTTGAAGTTGACCAAGATGAAAACGTTGCAAATTTTAAATACATGTTTTTCTACACCTTGTATCTATCTTAATTTTTACTTAAAAGTAAAATCTAAAAATACCCTTTTGAAGAGAACAATTTAACAATTATGAATATAAATTTTCCATAATTTTTTGTTGTGTATTTTTAGAGATATGGATTTTTCATTTCACCGAATCATAATCTCACCTAAAAATATTATGCAGTGATTTTTTAATAAAATTAAATAAAATTAGATAAAAACAATGAAAATGAAAACAAATTATCCCCAATGAAAGAAGATTCAATTTTAAAAATGTTGGTATCAATTCTCAAACTAAATTCTGAGTATTTGTAGGAGTCTGCTACCTCCAAAGATGAAGTAAGATGGAGAGAATTTGTAGTTTCCTGCAAACAGTCTCATTTTCAAGCTTTCGGCCGAAATATTCTTTCAGCCGAAACCTAGTTTTTAACGGAATCCGTTAAAAATAAATGTTTCGGCCGAAATATGCTTGCCATGGGAAAATAATTCATCCAAAAAACATTGTACACGAATTTCGAGGGAACTGTTAAATTTAACGTGAAAATTTTCGACTGAAAGAAACATTTGTTCGTCTGAAAAATTTCCGATAGAAATTTTGGAGACCCGATTGTCACGAAAGTGTTACCCAGATTCTTGATTTTACCCCTACCAGAATACTACGAGGAACAACAGGTAGGAGCATTTCATGCCTTAGTACAGGGAAACATAACTGTAGAAGAATATGAGATCAGATTTATGGAACTGGTCAAATATGTTTCATATATGGATAATGACCAACGACATGCAGAGCGTTTCGTCTATGGATTGAACCCTAAGATAAGAACTATGGTGCGGATGTGGAAACCGTCTTCTATAGTGGAAGCGGTGGAAAATGCGTGTTATGCGGAGGAACACATGAACTTAACCGGGGGTACAAGACCGACATTTCCGCATCGTCCTGGATTCGTTGGGAAGGCCCCGAGGACATTTCCTAGGGGAGGGGGCTCAAGGCCACTGCCATATGGTAACAGAGTCACGCCAAGGACAATAGCTACAGGGATTTCAATGGCAGCGAGTGCAGCATCTCGTTCATTGCCAATGGTGCAGACAGGTCCACGACCATCTCAGGGAACAACTAGTAGGGGTAGGGGTTTCAGGGGAAGGAACTCATTTTAGAGGCAGTCACATAACAATGCACAGGTTCAATCTCGTGTTACCTGTTGGGGGTGCGGAGGACCCCATTACCAATGCGACTGCCCAGAGTTACAATCAGGGTTCGTGCATAGAGAAGGAAAGGCACCGATGGGGAGATCAAGTAGCAGCCACCAGATTTACGCAGTGGTTAATAATCGCCAGGCCGAACATCAATCCACGGTGGTGGAGTCATCAAGTATGCTAAATCATATTAATGTTAAGATTTTGTTTGATTCTGGTGCAAAAAATAGTTTCATTTCACCATCTGCATTAGAAAAGAGTGGGTTGGCAGCCTACGAGCACGATGACTTTAAACAAGTCGAGATGGCTTCAGGGGAAAAACAAGCAGTAGGACCTAGTGTCGATAATTGTATAGTAGACCTGGGAGTGTGTACTACCAGGTTGAAGGTATACGTCAGTGCTCTCGGGGCATATGACCTAATCATTGGAATGGATTGGTTAGCAGCTCATTGAGCTTTGGTAGATTGTTTCGCAAAGAGGGTGCTTTGTGTCGATGATGAAGGAAGACCAGTAGAGATACAAGGTGTACAGAGAAAAGTGTCGTTACACTTTATATCTACTATGAAGGTTAAGTGATGCTTGAGGCAAGGGTGTCGAATTTATGTAGTGGAAGCAGTAAATGAAAGAAAGGGACCCTCATTGGATCAGTACCCGGTATTTTCAGAATTTCAGGATGTTTTTCCGAACGAGTTACCAGGGTTACCTCCTGAGAGGGACCTTGATTTTACTATTGAGATAAAACCTGGTGCAGAACCAATCTCCAAGACTCCGTACCAGATGACAGCGTCGGAACTTTGTGAATTGCAAATGCAGTTGAAAGAGTTACTGGACTTAGGGCTAATAAGGCCCAGTGTCTCACCTTGGGGCGCACTAGTAATTTTTGTGAAGAAGAAGGATGGATCCTTACGACTGTGTATAGACTACAGGGACTTGAACCATGCTACAGTGAAAAATAGGTACCCAATGCCGCGAATAGATGACCTCTTCGATCAGATGAAAGGAGCATCGATATTCTCAAAGATCGATTTGCG
>ML776849.1:272302-287856 GCA_009831015.1 Picea engelmannii | reverse complement strand
CCCTAGTTGAATAAATGTTTAAGGTTTATTAAGTAAAAATTAATTAGGGGATTAATTGTCTTAACATGGTATTAATTAAACAAGATTGGTATAAAGATACTAATTAAATATTTATTAATTAATTAAAGGTAATAATTTTGATTAATTAATTAATTAATTAACTACCTATTATATTCAATAACTTGGGTATTAAATTTAAAAGGGATAATAAGTTATATTGTTTAAATTAAAAAAAAAAAAAGAGTTACGTACACAGAAAGGGATAAGATATTAATTCAAAGGGGTAAGACATTAAATATAGGATAAAATAATAAATAAAGGGGATAAGGGGCATTAACGACGAAAGGATAAGATAAGGTAATAAATGGGTTAGGTAGGGAAGTAAATGAGGGGGAAGTCGGTGAAGGAGGAATATGGAGGGGAAGGAGGTTTACGAGGGGATCATTCTATGGGAGATGGGGGATTGATTTTTTGGGCTCTCTTGGATTGGCAGGGAGGAGAGGGGAGTTCTGTAGTCAGGAAGGTTCAGTCCAGGCACCAGTTTGTTGGAGGTTTTGGGCATGGGTGCCAGAATATCCATATGATATCCTGGAGCTAGGAAGTTACCTAGTTGGCAGGGTGGAACTAGGTTTTGGGCAGTGTTTACACAGTGCAACAACGGTCAACAAGGCAAGTGAACAAACGAAGGTTTAGCATCAGACCCAGGTATTTAAAATTGTGTATTTGTTTTATTTTGCTATAAAATTTTATTATTTGTGGATAAATCTATATGCGAATGTGCTGCGAATGTGCTCAATTAAAGAAAATTTTGAATTTTACTAATTTGCTCAATATAGAGGAATTATTGAACTTTACTGTTATGTTAGTAGAATTAATGGATGTTTAATTTAATTTGGCCCCTTACATCAAAGGCTACCGAATTTTTCAACCTCACCCCACTGAAATAATTATTAGAAGAGATGTTAAATTTTATGACAATATCTTAGCCTACAAGCCTCTTTCAATGTTTGTGCCATCTTCTCCTTGCAACCATCTTCAGTGTTTGTGATATATTTTATTGCTATTTATGTTTCTTATTCAGATGATGACAATGAGGATGAAAATCCACCTCTGCCTACTTACCTTCCTTTAGATGAGTCCATTGAACATGAACCTGCACCAAGACCACCGCTTCCTAGATGGGTTTGTTCAACATGAGAAGCAGTTGGTCATATTTCCAGTGATCCTGCAGATCAACATTGAACACGCTCACATTTCCAATGAGCCTCCTCTCTTTTGGATCAAGTTTCAGAAACTCATGATCCAGACACATTTGCAGAAGCTTCTAGCCATCCATATTCAGACACAAAATGAACAAAGGATATTGTTCCTTAATGGCGAACAATACTTGAGATCTTGTACCTCTTCTGAAAGGAAGAGAAATTGTCATATGTAAATGGGTGTATAGAACTAAGCATGTATTAGATGGAAGTGTTGAAATACATAGGGCCTAATTAGTTTTCAAAGGATTCTCTCAAGTTGAAGGCATTGACTACAATGAAACCTTTCCCCCCATAGTCAAAATGAATTACATATTCCTTGTTCTAGTACTTGTTTCCTGACCTAAATGGGAGGTCCATTAGATGGATGTTAAATCTTCCTTCTTTCATGGGTATTTGAAAGAAAAAATCTACATGGAATAGCCTGCTAATTATGTCCAGAATGACTCCCGCCTTGTATGTCTCCTTAAGAAATTTCTCTATGGTCTTAAGCGAGCTCCTTGAGCTTGGTATGAAAAAATGGACAAATTTCTTCTTGACACCATATTTTCTAGATGTTATTCTAACCCTAATGTCTATACCAAGAAAGTAGGAAGCCATCTCATAATACTTGTTCTTTATTTTCATGACCTTATCCTCTTTTGAAGCTTTTTGTAGCTCTGGGAGATATTCTTGAAAGAGGCCAAGGTGTCAAGCATGTGGGAATATTCGTTGGAACCAAATAAACCTTTTGTTTCAGTGAAATCGACCTTGGAATGAGGCTAGGGCCTCATGGGAAAGTTGATGGGCTTTGTGGGCTTGTGTTGGCGTTTCACACCCATAAGGAGGAATACAATATTTTAATTAATTGTTGAGTTTAGAAGGGGTTCCTAAACTCACTCATAAGATTCCTTTATAAGGCGAGGAGAGATTGTGATAAATCTCATTGTGTCATTATGGAGTTATCATAAGTGAGTGTGCACTTGTACTAGCAACTTGGAAATTTCAGCAAGGGAAATTATGCAATTGTGGTAAATCTGTCCTAGGGTTCTTGGTGATTTTCCTGTTTCTGTTTTAGACCAAGGAAGGCTTTTGATTTCAGCCACATGTGTGAGGGAGAGAGAGAAGCAAAAAACCGCATGTGGGAAGAAGGTACAACCACTCATGTGAAAATACTGTATGGTCCACATGTGTGAGGGAAAATAATATGGAAAAGGGTTGTACGTGTGGTATGGATAGGCCGCATGTGTGAGGGAAGATGGATAGACGCACATGTGATTTTATGCAACTGATTGAGGTTGCACGTGTGAGTTTTAGGTAGGTACAATAGGTCTATATTGTTGATGTCAACAAGTGTACAAGTGGCAACTAGGAATATTTGCAGGAAGATGAAGTTTTCAGGTATTTTGTTGAGTTTGTGTTTGTTGATTTTCCGATTTTGTAGGAAAAGGTTGTCAATTTTTTGGTAAATTTGTGACAACTTGGAGGGCTGGTTTTCCCTTAGAATTTATGAAATTGACAAAGTTATATATCAAAAAATTGTGTCTCATGTGTTTATGATTCATCTCTGATCTTGTTGTTTCTGCTGTTATATTTCAGTGAATAATTTTAGTGTAAAGTTTTTCATTGGTAACAACTATGGTTTATTATTAGCTCAGTAGGAAGCAATTTTTAGATCTGAAATTAGCCACATAGAGTTGCATGTGCAAATTGACATGGTATCTGAGCTTGGGATTTGAAGAGAAGGGAATCCTCTTGAGCCACATTTTGTTGCAACACTAGAATATTGTTGTTCTTGTTCTAGACAAGTCACCATGATGAACATATTGAAAATTGAGGACATGTTGGAAGGAGAAACTAACTTCTAGGCTTGGAAAGCTAGGGTTCTTCTTCTGTTGGAAGAAACCGACCTCAAGGAGTTTGTTGAGAGTGTGGTTGCAAGTCCTACTGATTCACAAGAGTTGGCATCTCATAAGAAGAAGGAAGTGAAGGCCAAGAAAATGTTGCTAGAATCAGTGAAGGATCACTTGATTCCTCACATTGTTGAGAAGAGGTCTACCAAAGAAATGTATGATTCTTTGGTAGGTTTGTACCAAAATGGGAATACAGGCAGGAAGTTACATTTGAAGCACCAACTTCAGGTTGTCAAGATGTTTAGTGATGACAAAATCGTGAACTATTTTATGAATATTACACATATCCAAGATTAACATGTGGCCATCAATGATAAGGTGGAGGATGTTGAGTTGGTGACTGTAGCATTGAGAGGTGTTCCTAGGTCTTGGGAACCATTTGTGTAGGGAATGTGTACATGAGAAAAGTTGCAGGATTTGATAGACTATGGAACGATTGTATCTAGGAGGAGACTCGGTTAGTGTCCAGGGATGATTTGGATGGTGTGGAGAAGAGTAGCAATGATGAGAACTAGGCCCTTGCAACCTGCACTAGAAGGGGCATGAGAGGTTTTCTAGGAAGAATGGATTCTCTCTCAAGAGAAGCATCCCTAGAGTCGATACGTAAGGATCTTAGTAAGATCAGATGCTTTGAGTGTCATGATTATGGACACCATGCTTCGCAGTTTCCACACCGGAAGGGAAGGGAACGAAGGAAATAAACATCAACGACAAATGTTGATCAGGTTGCGTACAATTTTTAGAGGGAGATTTTGTTGTTCTCCGCCCTTTCAGGTATAGTTTCCAGCAGGGGGACTTGGTTGGTGGATAGTGGAGCATCTTGCCATACGACAAGTGCATGAGAGTTATTTGACAACTTCATAGAGACTGGCTCAAACTTGTGTTTGGAGCTTGGTATGGGAACCAAGCATGCAATACGAGGATATGGTATGGTATCGTTTAGGATAGAGTCAGGAAAAGTGTGGAGGGTGTTAAATGTGTTATGGGTGTTAGAACTTAGGAGGAGTGTTCTCTCAATCTTAGAGATTGATAAGAAGGGTTACCATATATTTTTCTAAGATGGATAGGTGTTTTTTTTTTCCCAAATGATCTAGCTTCATATCAGTAGTGGTTCTTGGAGTTAGAGAGGAAAACCTATATAGGCCGAGGGGCCAGCCTATGAGAGTTGTGGCTAGTAGTAGTAGATATATATATGAGGAGGAGTAGGTATATCCACCAATGGTGAGGTAGGTAACTCCACCAACAACAATGGCTTAGAGGGAGCTAGGGTTCAGAGGGAGTCAACCCTCAGGATCCAGTAGGGAGGAACGACCTCCTAGGACTAGTCATATGAAGTTGGAATTTAGGGGGAGTCAGTAGGATCAGAGGGAACACCACTCATCCAGAGGGAGTCTATCTTCATATATAGGTGGAAGAGAGGAGTCTTCTAAGAAGGTGTCATGGGTTGAGGATACCAGACAAGAGGATTTGAAGACAGAGGCTTCTAAGAGCAGTGTATCCTCCATGGAGGAACCATTTTTTACCATAGATTTTTCCTCATTGATTGAGTGAGTAGCCAGTCAGGAGGACTGGATAAAATTATTTTATTTAGTGACCAGAGATGCAGCTAGTCAAGAGGACTAGAGAGCATGATTTGCTTTAGTGAGCGAGGATGCAACTAGTCAAGAGGATTAGAGAGAATGATTTGCTCAGGTAACAAAAGGAGAAACCGATAAGGAGGATTGGAGTGCAACCATGGTAGAATATGAAATACATGAGACATAGTCACTTCTAGTGTGGGATATAGAGGTGCATCCATATGTTGGAGGATGGAATACCTCCCTCGCTAAGAGGGAATATTAAAGCTTTTTGTAGCTTCAGGAGGTATTCCCACAAGAGGCCAAGGTGTCAGGGATGTGGGAATATTAGTTGGCACCAGATCAACCTTTCATTTTAGTGAAATCGACCTTGGAATGAGGCTAGGGTCTCATGGGAAAGTTGATGAGATTTGTGGGTTTGTGTTTTGGTTTCACACCCACAAAGGGGAATAAAATATTCTAATTAATTGTTGACTTTAGAAGGGGTTCCTAAACTCACTCATAAGACTCCTATATAAGGTGAGGAGAGATTGTGACAAATATCATTGTGTCATTATGGAGTTAGCATAAGTGAGTGTGCATTTGTGCTAGGAGCTTGGAAATTTCAGCAAGGGAAATTCTGCAATTGTGGAAAATTTGTCCTAGGGTTCTTGGTGATTTTTCTATTTCTATTTTAGACCAATGAAGGCTTTTGATTTCAGTGATACGTGTGAGGGAGAGAGAGAGAGGAGTATCATTCCGAACGTGGGAAGAAGGTATAGGCGCACTTCTGAACAAGACACACATGTGAGAGGGTTGTATGGTCCACACGTGCGAGGGAAAAACATATGGAAAAGGGTCACACATGTGGTACAAATAGGCTGGAAGTGTGAGTGCAGAAGGACAACCACACATGTGCTTTTCTACAACTGGTTGAGGCTGCACGTATAAGTTTTAGGGAGGTACACCATGCCTGTATTGCTGACATCAATGATCGTACGACTAACATCAACAAGTGTATAGGTGGTAGCTAAGCAGATTTGTAGGTAGAGAAAGTTTCCAAGTATTTTGATGAGTTTGTATTTGCTGATTTTATAATTTTGTAGGACAAGGTTATCCTCATTTTTCTTGTAAATTTGTGATAGTTGGGAGGGCTGGTTTTTCCCTCAAAGTTTTTAAATTGACAATGTTACAAAACATAAAATTTGTGTCTCATTTGTTGATGATTCATCTCTGCTATTGTTGTTTCCATTGTTATATTTTGAGTCAATAATTTCAGTGTAAAATTGTTCAGTGGTAACAACTCGGGTTTATTATTATCTCACTAGGAAAAAAATTTCAGATCTAAAATTAGTCACATAGAGTTGCATGTGAAAATTGACATCCTCGCTAGCAGTGACCCGAAACTTTTAACCCATGTGAAATCTAGCCTTAAAAATAAATTTGAAATGATAGACTTAGGTTATTTTCATTATTTTCTTGGCCTCCAAGTATTGCAAAATAAGGAAGGTATTTCTCTTTCCTAGTCTAAGTATTCTTGTGATCTTCTTCGCCAATTTCACATGGAAGATTATAAACCATCCCCTTCTCCCTTCCAATATGGAGTCAAACTTGCTGCCACCTATACTACTCCCAAAGCCAATGCTACTTTCATCAACTAGTTGGTAGTTTCTTATATTTGACTTATATTCATCCTAATATTTCCTTTGTTGTTGGTCTTGTTGCCTAATATATGCAACACCTCATGAAATCCATTGGAAAGCAGTAAAAATGATCATTTGGTATGTCCAAGGTACAATTCAGTTTGGGATACATTACATTTCAGGAGAGACTCCTTTGTTGGTTGGTTTCACTAATTTATATTTGGTTGGAAATGTTGATGAATGAAAGTCTACTACATGTTATGTTTTCAACCTTGGTTCCAGACCTGTCACTTGGTCTTGTAAAAAACAACAAGCTATTTATCTTTCTTCAGTAGAAGTAGAGTATTGAGAAACATTTAATGCAAGTCAATAAGCCTTATGGCTTCAATAGATCCTTTTAGATTTTGTATTCCAGTAGCAATATTTGACCACTCTGTGGTGCGAAAATCAGAGTGCCATCAAGCTTACTAAATATCCATTTCAACATCAGTTTAATAAACACATTGAGATACACATGAAATTCATCATAAAGCTCATTTACGATCGAGTTATTGAAGTGCTCTTTTGATCTATAAAATATCAAGTTGGAGACATTTTCACAAAGTCTTTTACAAAAACAAAATTTTCCAAATTTCGATCTATGTTAGGAGTTCAAAAAGTTGTCATTAAGGGGGGTAGGATCTAATGCCTCCTTCCTTCTCCTATTGAGTGACCTTTGTAAATCCTTCAATCCTATCCCAAGTTTTTCTTAAGGGGGGATGTTAATATATTTAGACACTTAGGACATAGTTAAGTTCAACTTGGTCTAATATGTCTTTAGGTAAAAGTGTATTTCTTTAGTATGAATTAGTAATAATTTGTAGTTATGTAATCCGACTGTCATGATATGTTCTAGACAGAGTGATCTGAAAACTTATATTCTCCTTGATCTTAACGATTATATTAATCCATGGATTAACCCTTGATTGGTCTATGATCTCTATTTAAAGAGCATGTAGGGTCATTTTCTGATGATCGATTGTGAGAAAATCTCTTGTAAAATATTTTTCTTTTTCATTAATATATTGCCTCAAGTGGCCATGGTTGTTGGGGCTATGGATTGTTTCCCTCTTCAAGAGTTTTAACCATGTAAAAACTTCAATTTATTTATCTTTGATCTAGCTATGTGAGTGGTTTTTGAAGGTGTTCATCCTGAGTGGGAATACCTTGTTTTCTCGAACACTTTCCAAAATTTAATTCTCCCTACTCCGTGGCTTCCTTTTCATCAAACAAGGCATCCTGTATTATGGATCCACCTTAAAATAACAACCATCAAAGTGATTTGTTTCATCTTGTTGAGGTCATTGGTCCTATCTCTTCAACTTGTTCTCTGATAAACATTGCGAAAATTTAATTTCAAATTTTAGATGAGGGGTTTAATTTGGATCTATTTTGGATCACAACTCCCCATTCATAGGGTTTTGGTCCCCAAAAAATTTAACTTGAAGATGCGGCATGTTATTATAGCATGATCCCTATTGCTTCTCGAGACATCATTGATTAAACAATTACAATGCAATGGATTCCACTAATTCCCTAGTGTTCTTACATGCCCTTTGAAATTATTCAAACTATTTGCGGATATTTTGAAATTTTCTTCATAACCATGGGAAAGTAGTGCCTAACTCTTCACCCTTTCAACCTTTGGTACGATCTTTTGATGTTGTTGCTACTTTACCTTTGATTCCTTTCGATGTTGAAACGATTTGTTGACTTGCTTCTCTAGACGAGGAAAGTATGTTAACATTCAAGTCATTTTCTCCCATATTTAGAGTGACCATCTACTTATGCTTTTCGTATTTGTTTTTTGTCCCCCAAGTGTTGGTTTAGTGTGGGTAGTGGAAACATCCCTTAGCTTCCCTCTTCCAAGCTTCTACAAGTAGGTTGGAGTATTGGCTTGTTTTCTATTCCCTTTTTTCATAAAAAGTGCTATAACTACTTCAATATCATGGATTCAACTGATCCTATACCATATGATTCATAAACAAAGTACTTACAACCCACACGTTTCACCAACATAGGTCTCTACAAAAATAAAATCTTGTTCCCTATTCTCGGTGAAATTATGAGTGCAATACTGACTAATCTCCTATGTAGCGCAGGTATAAGGCAACATATCTAAGTTGAAGCAAGCCATAAGCCCATTTATTGTCCCATCAGGTTTATTTCCCCATGAGAGCAGTTCTAATACCAGTACCAAAGCACAGCCTGCCACATAAGGCACCTGCTCAGTACACTCATCAATCTTCCCGCCTTTTGTTCAACCTGTAACTCCAGTCGATGAAGCATGTGATTTTGGTCCAGTAGCTTAGTTTATGGAGCAGTTTCTTCTGTTGACCCAGTTTGACCAGTTTTAGCATCCGAGCCAGTCTTCTTAGCTTCAAATCATCAGCATGCAGACAAAACTTTGTTCATGCCAACTATATGTACATACCTCTATTATGTTAAAAAAAAGAAAGCATTGTGTGGCTTTAAAACTAAAATCACAACACTTAACTCATTTTCATTATATCCTTCTATACATTTGTCAATGTTGAGTTTAAACCTTTGGATACAGATGTAAAAATTAGAATTCCTAATAGAAATTCATCACCAAGAATGAATGGCTCTGATTTAATGCCCTCATATTCAAAACTTTGTTCTTTAGATATGATTCATTTCTTTGATTGTGAAAAAGAAGAAGACCAATCAACAAAAAAACAATTATGTTTCATAATTCTTTCTCGCAATTATACCACAATCACATGTGTCCAGTTTTAAGAGACCAACAGTCTAAGTTGCATGATACTAGAAAACATGTACAAGTTTCCAGAATGGAAATGCATTGGAAATGTGACCCCTCATAAATTTGGAAATGGAGAAACATGACACACACACACATAATGCTAATTTATAAATAACACATTTTATTGAAACTTTGAAAGAAAGCATTATGAATAAATGAGCAAGAAATTTTAAATGACAAATGATGTTCCACCATCACCTATATTGGGATCCTCATTTTTAGTATCACCTTCTATCACCTCATCTAGCCTTTTCCTCTACCTCAATCCTCTAGGGACATCAGTCAACACCATCCTATTTTGATAAAACTGTGCAATCCAAGGGTACATTTTTGCTAAGGCCATAACATAGGAGTTTAATAATCAACACCACCAACTTCGAGGTACATAAAGGGCTTGGTTCTCTTGATTAAATTCCAATCCCATACCCTCATACATGATAGAATCCCATGAGTCATTTATCTTTCCTTTCTTATCCATTTATTGAATTTAACATTACCATTACTTTCCAAGATCCAACATTTTTTGTCAAACCCAGTCAAAATTCAACCTCTAATTAGGTTTTAATTCCAAATTGGTGGGTCCCAATGGTCAAACCCGTTCAAAATTGGCACATTTAGTCTTGAAAATGTGACGTGCAAATGGTGGTATGGCTTTGAAACACGTTTCCAACAGTATGAAAAATGTTTCCCACATGTGTGACACATTTATATGGTTGGAAACATATTGCAAGGTCATACTAAACAAGTTTCCATATGGAGGCACACTTGGTATTGTTGGAAATAATATGTGTTCTTGTTTAACCATAGACAATATAGCAATATTGTCACCCAACCATAGGCCTAAGCCATCCCCGAACACCTTAACCTTGATAGAGAGAATAATTCTGGAAGCAAACCCTAGGTCCAAAAGCCAATCAAGGTAACATACCACTCTCCAGAGCTAGTGTACCAAGAAGAAAGTCCAAACCATAACCAAGAGAAAGTCCAAGCCTAAAACCGAAAATACTAGTTGCAGTAGTTGCAACTGCAACTACTCTCCAAACTTGTGCAGTTACTGAATTTCTGCAGTTGCGAGCTTTGTGTATACAAATGAGCTCTGGCATCCTATATTTATACTTCTCTTTCTTAGTTGTCTAGGCCGACTTCTCTTTCTGGAGGCTAAAGACTCAATATTAATTATTTTCTTTAGCCGACTTGTCTTCTAGGGTTATGTCCAAATCTTCGGGGTTTCTTCTTGATTTCCAGAATATTCTATTCTTGTCAGGGTTACACGTGGAGGTTAATACCTCCCGTAGCTACCATAATACAAACACTCCCTCCTAGTTGGGGAGGTATTGAAAATAGTGGTCTTGAGCACAAACATACCATTCAACTGGCAGCATCATCATAGCCACATAGGATATCTCATGATCAAATCACGAGCACCATCATCACTATCAGTATCATCTAATATCATCACATGCATCATATCTCAAAGCCATACTCCATTTGAGTAATCTGGAATGATGCTAAATAAGTCACTCGTTCCACAAAGTGATACACAAACTATTCTTCTAATCCGGACTTATGTTCTAGAAGAGTAACTGTTCCAATCAATACTGGAATCCACGTCATGGGCTACAAGGACTATTCTTCTAATCTGGACATACTTCCTAGGAAAATAATTGTCCTGGACCATTTTCCGCCTGGAGAATAACTATCCACCAACACACTAACTATCCATCTAGCTGGTAATCATTTCCAACACTAATGATAATATTCATGGAAATTAGAACAATTCCATCCAATAAAACACAATTGTGTCTATCCATAGTAGTACACAACTACTATCCAGTGGTACACAACCACACCAAGTAGCACACGACTATTTAACCAGTGACACATAGTCACAACCAGTGGAACACATCCACTACAGTGGCATACAACTATTGTCTAGAGACATACAATCTCCACAGTAATCATATCATCCGATATCAACCTGCATAACAATATCATGATACAAACAGAGTCATATGTGCCATTCTTCCACTCACATATGTAAGATCCGAAAGAGAATCTTCCCTCGGGAGGTAAAACATCAGCCTTGGGATATCTGAACTATTCTTATCAAGCATAGAAGAATAATTGTTCCTGATTTCTGAGCCTAGAACATTCACCTAACGGGGCCATTCCTTTGACACTAATCATAGTGCAACTTGGAGAGAATGATTCTGCCCTAAGGAATGTTAGTCCCTTATTGTTGAACTTGGACCATTCACCTAACTAGTCCATTCCTCTGACACTAATCATAGTGCAACCTGGATAGAATGAATCTACCCTAGGGAATGATTGTCTGGACCATTTCCTAATGGAAATGATTTTCCTGCACCAACCTCCAAAACAGACCATTCTTTGAAACTGCTCACAACTGGGAACTTCGAAAGAATGACTGCCTGACGAGGCAGACCATTCTACTTGACCACTACTTAGAGTGACTGCCAAGAAGAATGATTGTCCTATACCATTCCCCCACACTGGCCACAAGGGGAATCATTGTCTATTGTACATCAACAATCTATCAGACCATTTTCATTATGAAAATGACTGTCCGATCTGGACCATTTTCCGAACTGGAAATTGTCTGTCATTCATAAATATCAAACCACTTTCTGAACTGGAAATGAACTACTCATCCTAGACCATTTTTCAAACTAAAAAATGATTTTCCATAAATTAATAACATATAAGTTCTCCCTCCCAAACTGGGAGTAATCTCTTCCTTTTTCAATAAGGAATTTGTCTCCACAAGCCCCAATTTGTTTCTTGAGTATGCAAAATTTTCATCTTGGGTAGATACTTTACCAAAATATATGATATCTTATCATCTATGGAGATATGTTGGAGAACCACTTCTATTTTCTAGACTTCATCACGAAGAATATAATTCTTGATCTCAATGTACTTCAGTCTGACATGGAACATTGGTTTTCTCTGAAGGCTTCATATAACTCTGATCATTACAATATATCATGGTCGAATTCAACACTTTTGTTTCCTACTAGATCATAACATTGTGGCAAGGCTCAAACTAAAACATATCCAAGTAGCACTTCTTTTGTCATCATGAGAATTTTCTATGTATTAGCAATCCATCATCCCAGACTTCTGAGTAACTATTCTGATACACTATCTCTGTCATAAAAAGTTTTCATCACACCTCTGTTGTATATGAGATAATTTGCATCGAGTTTTTTGAATCCATATAAGGTCTTCTTATATTTGCATACATGAGTCTCTTTTTGTTCACTTTCTTTATTAGGAAGAACAATTTTTACATGTAAATTCCAATCCATGGATACTACAAGAGGTATATTTGGTTTACTAGAACAAGTTGTTGTCAGAGTCTTCTCCCTCCTTCTGAAACAATCTATGAATCTTGCAATGCTTCCATTCATAAGTCTTTTTCACATTTACTTACATACACAGTTCTTTACCATAACTTCCATTTCTTCTGCTCGATTACTTCTTAGTGGGTTCAAACCAAGCTGGTAGTCTTGTGATTCTCGGTATAATAACTGATTTTTCTTGCTTTTCTTTCTTTCTTGGAATCTTCATGTTCTTCCTCATGTCTCTCTTTATCTCTTGGGTCCATGGGGTCTTCTATATGCCCTGAAGATTCCAACTTCTTCCTTTCATCATAGGATCATGGATGTAGATGGATAACCAAGGATAATTTAAGGCTTCTTTTCAAAGAAAATCTTCTTCTAGAGTCAAATTGAATATGGGTTGCTTATTATGGCTACTACTTCCAATGAAAAACATGGAAATTTATTACATAGTCTTTATGAATTATTCTTCACTGGATCATATCATTTAGGATTATCTCCCTAATAATCCCTACTTCATGCTTGAATGCATTCTCTTCTTTTGGAATTATTTATGTTAATGTTTATGCCATTATTATAGTTCTTTGCATTTCAATAGATAAGAGCAACATAAGAACAAGATCACTGAGAAATACACATTCAAAAGAGACACAACATTTATCCTGGGAAACCCTGTAGGGGAAGAAAACCTAGCAAAAAATTCCTTATCATAAATAGCTTATACAATGTCCGAGAGATAACTCAAACCAATACAGATAGTCCTCTCCAAGAGATGCGCC
Organism: Picea engelmannii; assembly: GCA_009831015.1. NCBI lineage: Eukaryota > Viridiplantae > Streptophyta > Pinopsida > Pinales > Pinaceae > Picea > Picea engelmannii. Next base: position 274,538 of record ML776849.1, on the reverse strand, counting down.
ACTCTTCTCCCTCTTTCCAACTGATAATTGCAGCTTGCCTCATAAGAGAATGAGCAAGTGAGTTGTGTGTTTGAAGTGAGGCACTAGCCTCTTATTTATACAAGACTGGTACGTGTGAAAGGTCACAACTGGCAGGGCCAACCTCTCACTCTGGGTGGGTAAACCCACCTTTAATTAATTTTGGGTCTTCCATAATAAATGTTGGGGCTGACTTCTTATTCTTCCCTTTGTAATTGTCCAATGACCAATCCACAAAAGGGGATTTGGTCCTTATACAATTACCGACATGATTAATCCACAATGGGGATTAATCTAATAATAATAATAATAATGACATGATTAATCCGCAATGGGGATTTAATCCAATAATACGAATGCTCTTCGTAGTTACATTATTTCAACACTCCCCCTTAACAAGAAGGGTATTCTTCATCAGCATCAGGCGAGAGAGGTTTTCATCATCAGTGGCATCTGGAGGACAGTATCGTCAATATCATCTTGAAACATTGGTTAGCACATTTACGACTCATCGAAAGTTTTCTTCATCAGCAACATCATCATTCTCGAAAGAATGCTATCATCATTTGCATCAAATATGTATCAGTAAAAATGATACCTCATCATAAAACTAGGATGGCACATCACAATACTACACTAGCTCAGTGTCACATTGGTTAAACTGGTAGCTCAGTGTTAGTCATATCTTTCTTTACGTCTAACAACTAGGTCAGAAGCAAGTAATATCATCATCTCGCTTTACATCTAACAACTAGGTCAGAAGTGAGGAATCACAATGTCATGCTTTACATCTAACAACGAGGTTAGAAGCATGACTCATCTTGCTTTATGTCTAACAACAAGGTCAGAAGAAAGGAACACATCAAAATCTCGCTTTACGTCTAACAACGAGGTCAGAAGCGAGGAATCATCTTGATTTACATCTAACAACTAGATCAGATTCAAGGAATCAACGACGTCATACTTTACGTCTAACAACTAGGTCAGAAGCATGACTCATCTTGCTTTACGTCTAACAATGAGGTCAGAAGCAAGGATCACATGGCGTCATGCTTTATGTCTAACAACAATGTTAGAAGCATGACTCATCTTGCTTTACGTCTAACAACTAGGTCAGAAGCAAGGATCACACGGCGTCATGATTTACATCTAATAGCGAGGTTAGAAGCATGACTCATCTTGCTTTACGTCTAACAGTGAGGTCAGAAGCAAGGATCACACGGTGTCATGCTTTACGTCTAACAACAAGGTCATAAGCATGATTCATCTTGCTTTACGTCTAACATCTAGGTCAGAAGCAAGGATCACACGACATCATGCTTTACATCTAACAGCGAGGTCAAAAGCATGACTCATCTTGATTTACGTCTAACAGCGAGGTCAGAAGCAAGGAATCCATATACTCCCCCTTTCAGGGAGGGTCCTTTGGGACAATACCAAGCTTATCTTGAAAGTGTTCAAACTTTACACGAGATAGAGGCTTAGTCAACACATCAACAACCTGTTCATCCGTGATAATGTAATGGAGCTTCAAGGCTCCTCTCTGTACCATGTCACGGATGAAATGATAGTGGATCTCTATGTGCTTCGACCTGTCGTGGAACACAGGATTCTCTGTCATTTTAATGCATCTTTGATTGTCACATAGAATCGCAGTTTCTCTCATCTCCAAATCAAATAGGTCTGTCAGCAACTTTCGAAGCCATATAGCTTCGCAACTAGCAGAACATGCGGCAATGTACTCTACTTCCGCTGTGCTGAGAGAAATACTGGATTGCTTCCTACTCTGCCAAGAGATCATAGTTGATCCCAAACTAAAACAACATCCAAAAGTGATTTTTCTGTCAGCAACGCTTCCTGCCCAATCTGCATCAGTATATCCACTCAATGAGAAGTCATGATCTCCATCATAGCTGAGACCATAATCCACTGTACCTTTAAGGTACCTCATCACATGTTTTGCAGCCACTAGGTGAACACGTCTGGGCTCTACCAAAAATTGACTCAAGGTGTTCACTGCAAAACATATGTCTAGTCTGGTATTCATCAGGTACATCAACGGTCCAATAATATGTCTGTACAGAGTGACATCTATCAAATCTGACGAAGTGTCGACCAACAGCTTCAGCTTCGCTTCCATGGGAGTATACATGGACTTGCATTCTAGCATGTCGAATCTCTTTAAGATTTCGACCGTGTACTTCCCTTGGTTAAGGAA
>ML776849.1:259275-272121 GCA_009831015.1 Picea engelmannii | reverse complement strand
ATTCTCTCTGGACTCTGCCATACCTCAAGGCCTAAGAAGTAATGCATTAGACCAAGGTCTTTCATTTCAAATTCCGTGGCAAGTCTTTGTTTACATTCAACAATGAGCTTTTATTCTCCAGTTAAGAATAAGTCATCCACATATAGTAATAATATTACTGGTTCATTATCCATAATCTTGAAGTAGAGATTTGAGACTGCTTTACTCTTGGTAAAGCCTAAGCTCATCAAGAAACTGTCTATACAACCATACCAAGCTCTGGGAGTTTGCTTCAATCCGTATAAGGCTTTCTTCAATCGACAGACATGAGACTTCCTGTCTTCAACCTTAAATCTATGGGGTTGCTCTATATACACTTCCTCTTCAATAACACCATTCAGGAAAGCTGTCTTCACATCCATCTGGTGCAACTTCCACTTCATCTTGGCAACAAGAGCTATAATGGTTCTGATCGAAGTGTATCTGGCCACAGGAGTGAATGTCTCTTCATAGTCGATTCCTTCCTTCTGGGAAAAGCCACGAGCGAAAAATCTTGCTTTATATTTCTCAATACTTCCATCAACAACATGTTTTATTTTGAAGAGCCATCTGTAGGATACCCCATCTTTATTCTTCGATCTGGGAACTATTTCCCATACTTCGTTCTTCATTATGGATTGGTGTTCCTCTGTCATGGCTTCTTCCTATTCCTTCTTTTGAATGGCCTCTTCAAAGCATGTAGGTTCTTCATCAAGTAGATTACACATCAAAGCTGTGTAACTGGAGAATGGCTTTGGTCTCTTCACCTATCTTGTGGTTCCTTCTGGAACACCATACTTCTCTCCATCTTGAATAAGATCTCTTGCCCAAGAAGGCTTTCTTTTATGGGAGGTCATTTGAGGAGGTTCTTGAACTTTTGTCATATCATGATCTTCAGGAGTCTCCTCATCAGGGGAAGCTATGAATTCCCTTACAAGTTCTGCAGCTCTGGGAACTTCCCTCACGGATTCTGTCATCCTGGGATTTACAGGTTCCTCTTCATACATTTCTTCAAGCTAACATCTTCTCGATTTCTTAAGTGCAACTTCTTCATCAAAGGTCATGTCCTTTCTGATCTCAATATGGCGGTGACCAGGTATGTAGATTCTGAAGGCCTTGGATACCTCACAGTATCCCACAAATATTCCCTTCTTTCCGGAGGGTTCCAACTTGTTTCTTTTCTCTTTCGGTATATGAATGAATAATGGACAGCCAAGTATTTTGAGATGGATTACCTCTGGTTTCTTTCCGGTGAACATTTCTTCTAGTGTATTGAGCCCAAGTGCACTATGGGGCAATCAGTTCTGCACATAAGCAGCTGTCATTACTGCTTCTGCCCATAAGCACATATGAAGATGTTGATCTTCACAGCTTCTGGCATGGTTCCGTTTTTCCGTTCAGCTACACCGTTTTGTTGGAGATCTTGATCCCAACATCTTTGCAGATATTTACGAATTCTTTTGAGGTATATTTTCCTCCATTATCTGACTTGAGTATCTTAATCTTCCTTACAGAAGGGTTCTCTTATCAAGGCTTTGAATTCCTTGATCTTGTTGAATAATTCAAATATATCTAGGTCTTTTACGAGAATAATCATTAATGAATGATACATAGTATACATACCCATTATTGGAGGATGATGGCATTGGGCCACATACATCTGAATGAATGAGTTCTAGGACTCCTTCTACCTTGATGTCCCTCTTCGAAAACGGGTTCTTGACGTTCTTCCCTTGTGCACATCCATTGCATATTCCTTCTTGATCAACCTTGAGTTCTGGTAAACTTGTGACAACTTTGCATATGTATGGTAGCACCTTGTAGTTGACATGAGCTAATCTTCTAGAGTTCACATGGATTCTTCAATAGCCTGGGTCATGGCAGCTTCTGAGTGACCCACCTTCTTCTTTTCCACTGATGATTGATTCATTTATGATTTCTTCTTTAGCACGTTTCCTTCTGCAACCTTCACTATAGCTTCCTCATGTGACCTGGAGCAAGGTCAAAAAAACAACAAGCAAGAATAATATCCTTCTTGATAATATAAAGCAATAGCATGAACAATCATCACAGTAACTCCTTTAAAGCTTATTACTTATAATTTAGAAAAGATTAAAGGTAAGGAATACAATACGAAATGGGGTCAACACTCTCTTAGTGTTGTGACCAAGCATTCTTCCATGGCAATCTGAAACTAACACACGAGGTTTCTCCTAGAGGAGGTGTTATTCATATCAGACAAAGTATTCTCACATTCTATCAAGTATAATACTTTACGACGATTGATATCTCAACTAAAGTCATTAGCTTGTCATGTGCACCTTTGAATCTTGATTAATCAAACCTGGAGCCTTGTCCTTAAGAGTGAGTGCTTGCTTTTCTTCCAGGTATCCTTCACTCAAGTGACAAGTACTTTCTTCAACTTGTCTGTTGTACTAAGAAAATATGCTATCTTGACAAAAGGTTAGTTTAGAGGATAAGCTCTATGATCAACTTTTAATCCTTCTAATGATTTGATCATAGCTTCAACATGCAACACTGATCAAGATAATTTCATAACAAATAGATGCATATTAGAATAATCACACCTGGATTGCATCGTTTCTCTGAATGTGTTGGATCTTGAGATCCTTCTGGATCTATGGCAAAAGATCCCTTCTCCTGCAAATACTCTTTAGGGTTTAACCATTAACCATATGTGAGTACATACCTTGGATAGAATTTGCAGGTAGTGGCTCCATCTGGTAGCAGCGATAATCATTACCAAAAAAATTCAAGAGTGATTGCAGCTGGTTCTACGGCTGCAACTACAACTGCAGCTGGTTCCGAGACTGCAACTACAACTGCAACTTAGGGTTTTATGAGGAAACCCTAATTTTTCAAACTTTGAATTTTGAAATTCTGATCCAGGGGATAGATGCGTTGGGACGAGGCGAGTTAGCTGGTGCAGTCAGAATTTTGAAAATCCAACTTTTACCCCCTCAAACTTGATCTGTGGATTTCTGGACTGATGCTTCTGGTTTTCTGGTACTTCTGGTACTCTGGTACTTTTGGTACACCAGTTTTCTGGTTTTCTCGTACTTTGTGAAACCATGGTTTCACTTTTCGGGAGATCTAGCCACTGAAAAGGTGCGATCTAAGTGCCAAAATGATCCTTGGGGGAGGGCGCAACTTTCTAGGTGGTTAGGGAGCTGAAAATATTCACTTTTTCAAAACCCTAATTTTTGGGTACGGTAACAGTGACGTTTTTCCTCTTGTGAAATATGATTCCTTCAGGTTGGGTCTAAAACCATGTTAATGTTTATGCCATTATTATAGTTCTTTGCATTTCAATAGATAAGAGCAACATAAGAACAAGATCACTGAGAAATACACATTCACAAGAGACATAACATTTATCCTGGGAAACCCTCTAGGGGAAGAAAACCCAGCAAAAAATTCCTTATCATAAATAGATGATACAATGTTCAAGAGATGAATCAAACCAATACAGATAGTCCTCTCCAAGAGATGCGCCACTCTTCTCCCTCTCTCCAACTGATAATTGTAGCTTGCATCATAAGAGAATGAGAAAGTGAGTTGTGTGTTTGAAGTGAGGCGCTAGCCTCTTATTTATACAAGACTGGCACGTGTGAAAGGTCACAACTGGTAGGGCCGACCTCTCACTCTGGGTGGGTAAACCCACCTTTAATTAATTCTGGGTCTTCCATAATAACTGCTGGGGCCGGCTTCTTATTCTGCCCTTTGTAATTGTCCGATGACCAATCCGCAAAAGGGGATTTGGTCCTTATACAATTACCGACATGATTAATCCACAATGGGGATTAATCTAATAACCATAATAATAATAATGACATAATTAATCCGCAATGGGGATTTAATCCAATAATAAGAATGCTCTTCGCAGTTACATTATTTCAACAATTTAATCATATCCCTCCATATGAGAGAGTACATGCTTCCATCTGCATCCTTATTGCTTTCTGCAAAGTGACACACGTCTTATTCTAGTTTCCTCTTGATTACTAAATTATTTCTAGTCTAACTCCTTCTAGGTCTCTTCATGTTTGATTTTGATTGTGGCCCATCTGGCAGTTGTTACTTATATAATATTTTCCACATGAATTGTCACCAAATATTGTCAACGTACTTCATCCTTTTTTCAGATACATTACTTGACTAGTAATCATCGTAATAATAATCCTTATCTTGTTATTATTCCATAGGTGTTGTTTCACTGATATACATGATATGTATAGGAACTATGTAAACATGGTATGTACAAGGACTATGTTACAAAAGAATATTATTACCTTGAATAAAAGAAGAAATTTGCTTCATCCTGCTTGACTTTCTTTGAGGGTTCCTTTTCTTTAGCAATTGTTGCTTCATGTGTTTCCTTCCTTTTCTTTAACTCGAGACATTGATTCATATAGTGACCATATTTTCTATAGTTGAAGCATTTTATTTTTGACATATCCTTCTCTTGATTTGGTTTCTTCCTTGAGTCAAACTTCTTCTTATTCCTGAATTTCTTGAACTTTGTTTTGTAGGCTTGATCATCATCTTTCCTTTGGAATTTATCTTTTGCTCTAATCCTTGATTCTTCTTATGCAAAAGCCCAAAGTTATTCAAATGTGGGATACTCCTTTCTTGTGTTCATTCTTGTGGAAAATGCATCCCATGCCTTGGGAAGGCAATTGAGTACTATATTTACTAGTTCCTTTTCTGAAATGATTTCTTCAACAACTTGTAGTTGATCTCTTAACTGAGAGATTCTTACCAAGTATGATTTTATGTTGTCATCATTATTCATTTTAATGTCACGAAGCTCATTCTTCAGACTCGTTACTTGTCCAATGCTTCTGACTGAGAAGAGGTTAGTTAGGGCATTGTACATATTCTTAGATGTGTCAAGATGATATATGTAGGATATCAAGTGGTATTTTATAGAGTCCATTATGATACTCATGGCATTGATGTCATTGTCCTTGAACTTCTCCATAACTACAACGTTCTGAGTTTCCTTCTCTTTTCCTTCTTCAAACCGTGGTTCCACGATCTTTCCTTTCACAATATCCAACACTTTATTCTTTGCAAGGATGCGATCAATCCTTTTCTTCCATGCTCTGAATTTAGAAGCTCCTTCTAACTTGTTTTTTGACTTCATAGAGCAAGTCATGACTTCTTTGACTTGGTCAACCTTTGACTTTAACCAAAAACTCAAACTTGACGTATTAGCTTGCTGAGAGTACTAGGAGGTGCCCTAGGCTAGGGCACACTAATATATCTATAAATTAGGTCAATATCTTCACTTAAGGTGCCTCAATAGGAGGGTTAGGTTTTTGTTGCTGCAACAAAAAACTTTGACTACAACTACAACTGTAACTGAGAAAAATCCTCCCAATCTATCTTCTAGTGATTAGACTGTCCGAAGATAGTGTGGGACTATAACCTGTTATAAATAATATGTGTGATCGTTTAACCATAGACAATATAGAAATATTGTCACCCAACCATAGGCCTAAACCACCCCTGAGCACCTTAACCTTGACAAAGAGAATAATTTCAAAAGAAAACCCTAGGTCCAAAAGGAAATCAAGGTAACATACCACTATCTAGAGCTATCTTACCAAGAAGAAATTACAAACCATAACCAAGAGAAATCCCAAGCCTAAAACTGAAAATACTAGTTGCAGTAGTTGAAACTGCAACTACTCTCCAAACTTGCGCACTTACTAAATTTCTACAGTTGCGAGTTGTGTGTGTACAAATGAGTTTTGGGATCCTTTATTTATACTTCTCTTTCTTATCTGTCTGGGACGACTTCTCTTTTTGGAGGCTAAAGACTCAATATTAATTATTTTCTTTAGCCGACTTGTCTTTTAGGGTTATGTCCAAAGCTTTGGGGTTTCTTCTTGCTTTCTAGAATACTCTATTCTTTTCAGGGTTAGAAATGGAGGTTAATACCTCCCACAGATACCATAATATCAACAGGTATGCCCCCCCACACATTTCTTGCAACTTATGTTGAGTGAAATGATTCTGGGATTACTACAAACTCAATCAATAAGTTATGTTATTGTCCAAAATAAATTAGTACAATAATTCATCTTAAATCAATATTCAACGTCACATTGCCAAACCTACAATGAATACCTAAACCAATAAAATTACATAGAAAACATCAAAACAATCATAAAAATATTTTATATCATCACCCCTATATTTACAACAATAATATGGTGAGAAAAATACAACAAAATAATATGGCACTTTAGGGAATGTTATGGACCAAATACCATAAAAAACATAAAAATAAAAGGTGTAATATTTGGTTGAAAATCCACCCAAGAATGCAAATGAATGAAGGAAAGCAAATCTAGAAATTAGAAATGAGCAAGAATAAACTATATTCTACTCAAGAGAATGAAAATAATACAATGAAAATGAGATACTCATATGAGAGTGGTGGGTGAGTATATATGGAATTTAACACCCAAGATACTAAAAACACAACCAATATGGGATAAAGTGAAAAATTTTCTAAGTAAACTTAACCTAGTGTGAAGAGAGCTAAAGTAGAGAACTAGATAGTTAAAGAACCTTAATCACACTAACACCCCATTAAGTGAAACTTGGGGGGGGGGGGGGGGGGGNGGGATGTAAAAAAAGATGAAAATATGGGTCCCAACTACAAGGCATGATGAGGTACACATGTACAAAATATCTCCTCAAATAGAAAAGGAAGGGTAAAACCTAGTGGGAAAAAACTCCCGGCCCATGAGAGGTTGAAACAAAAAGGACTAAGTGACCCCACTAGAAGAAATGTACCACACCCCAAGAGAGACCGAATATGGATATACTTTCTCTTAGTTAAGGGTTTGGTGAAGATGTTTGCAACACACTCTATTGTAGGAAAATAACAAAAGTCGATGACCTACTTGTTATCACTCTGTAAATTTGTCTGACTGATAAAACCAATGACAGAGGTAACCTACAAACCAAATTTAGAGTTGGGTAATATCCTGTTCATCTTAGAGAGGGATCTCTCGTGTCACTTGGTGTTTCTTTGACAATCAATGGCTAGGTTTTTTTGTTTTGGGTTTTTTTTATAAATTTGTTGGCAAGGAATGGGAGGGACACTTAGGAATATGGAGTCAAAATTCTAAAAATGAATGAAAGCACTGATTGGCCAGTAGGACTCTCCAGAGGATAAAGGATAAATGAGGTGATGAATCTGAGTTATAAATTGTAGTTTGTAGAGTGTAATAAGAAAGAATAAATCAAGTAACTGCATCAGGGCATTAATGAAATGAATTCTAAATTAGTCAAGAAGAACTTAACACATTTTAAATTGCTTAAGACAAGAGCATCACAAGATGAATTATGGGCCTTTAAACTATCCAATTTAAACGAAAGAAAATGTAAATGAAATTAGAAACACAAGAAATACATACAAAGAGAGAAGAAAAAACTCATGTCACCACCATTAGAATCTTTTCATAGAGACTTCAAAGGCTTCTACATATGTATTCAATTCAGCTCCAGAAAATTACAATTGAGTTCCAAACAATTAAAGTTGTTCCCTTGCTCTTCTGCCAACATTAATACATTTGGAACTTCTAATACTTATACAATTCAAGTTCCTTCATTTAGAACCCAATTACAATAGTTGAACTGAAACGTTTCAGCTTCTAAAATTTATTACAATAATTACAAATGATAGTTTCGGTATGGGAACCGATTACAATGATTAACAGAAAAACGTTTTATGACCCAACTGTTGATTCTTCTGATGCTTCAACTTCTTATTTTTCCACTTGTTCTTTTTTGGTCTTCTGTTTGATCTGCCATATTCAGTGACACATGGACATCATTTGCTGGATCCCAGAAAACTACACTTTGTTTTACCCAGCCTCTCTATCTCCTTACATTGCAAGTCAGAAGGGATATCATAGTCCATCATTTCTTTGATTAGGATCTCCACGTCAATGCAAGAGGCATATGTCATGACTTGTAGTCCAATCTTCAATGTTTTGAACTGATTCAAAATCTCAAAATCTATAATCAAATGTTCAACCAGGGTTGTTCCTTTCAAGTTTTCCTCTAGGTTTTCAAACTTCGAGTGATCCATTTTGCATTGAGTGAGGCGAAAGTTGTATTCCTACTGATCATGTAATTTTCCTTTTACATCCCAAAATGGGAGGAGGCCTTTGATGAACAACTCTTCAAACAAATCCTTGAATTCTTGTACACTTTGCTCCATCTGTATGGCCTTATTTTGGACTGATTTTAGCAGGTTATGTATGGCAATGACCCTCCTGTCCCAGATGATCAATGTAGTTCTATATTTGACCCCAATGGTATGAATCTCTACGGTAGGGATGGAGGTTTAGTAGGTTTATGGAATTTTGGGCCCACTCTGATGGTTTCTTTGTTAAGGTCTCATTTACAACAGTGCACCTGCTTCTGGCTGTGATGGACATGTTTTCTTTATCATTAATGAAGTTAAAGTACACTTTGAACTTGGCAGCTTCAACATCTATACAATCCCAATTGATATTTTTGGCTCCCTGCAATAGTCCTTTGCCTCTTAATCTTATTTTCAACTTGTCCATCCTCTCCTGCAGGGTTTGATTTTCCTTTTTAAAATCAACCATTATTTCATCCTTTGTTGTCATTTACTGTTCAATTTCTCTATGTATCCCTTTAACCCCTTGATTTCTCCTACCTTCAGGCTAACTTGTGACATAGTGTGGACAAGTGCTTAAGTGCTTGGCCCAGCTTCTGTAGCAGGAGGTACAACTACAACCATGTTCAATAATTCTATCTATCCTTGTGTACAATTCACCTTTTCTTGTTCTAGCTGTAATACCCTAGCCTGACAGTTCAATGCCTCTTGTTGAAATGATTCTTTTTCATGTTCTAGAGCAACCAGTTCTGTTGTCTATGGATGCTTTGTGGCATGCATTTTCATTTTCTTCTTCAATATTTGAATAAGATTGTCCTTTTCATCCAATGAGGATTTCACCCCTTGAGGGCCTTCAGATTCTAGCCTCTTGACCTGAGTTTTCCAAGCTCTATTGGATGCGTTTTCTTGCCTCAACTACCCTTCCAAATTTATTGCATAAGATGACAACTTTGAATTCTTCAAGCTTAGGCCCAAGTAATATGAATACAATATATCACTAGTATTCTTGTGGAATTTCACTTTTTCTGGATCACTGATGTTGTCATACTTTATCTTGATCTCAGATAACTTGTCTTCATATGCAACTACTATATTAAAGGTTCACTTCTCTAAATCTCTTACTGTGAACAGAGAAGACTTGTGCTGAGAAATATTTTCCACTTCAGGGAATAACTCCCTCATTTCACCCATAACCATGTTTCCTTTCTCAACATATTGTTTTTCCAAATCTTCTTTAGATTGATAAGCTACTCCAGATGTCTTATCAAAGTTGTGCTTTTTGCTGGTGAAAGTTCTTGAGTTGTCTTCACTTTGGAGCTTGCTTCCCTTCTCAACTTCTACAGTGCTGGTGCCACTCTCCACCATATCCATATTCACTTGTTCTTTAGGCTCTTCTTCCTCTAGATCCACTATCTGTGGGGATTGTGTGATCTTCATATTCTTAGGAGCATTATGTTGATCATTAGTGCCCAGGGCCTCTGAACTGCTTCTATTTCTATAAACACTTACTTTGGGGACTTTAACTATCAACTTATGATGAGTTTGTTGTGTTTGAGCCTGTTGTAGGGTTGCCTCAACTTGTTGTGTTTGAGTTGGTTGCAATATTGTTTCCATATCATCACAGACTTCTAGATTTTCCAATTTGTCAAAACACTCAACATGTTCATGCTCATAAGGGACATGTTTTTTCATCAGTCTTCTCTTGGATACAATCTGATGTGGATCATATATTCTTCCCTATAGCTGTGCAAATCCAAACTCTTTGAGCTTTGCTTGAATCTGAGATAAGCATGATCTAATCTTGACAATGAAGGGTCCAATGATAAAAGGGAATTTGAGGTTGGAGGCTTTGTGCAATTTCAGGAAATGATCCGTCTCTGATATAATTCTTTGCTTGACGAATTCAAGGGAAAAGACTCCGGGTGTCAGAAAAATAGGCAGAAGATAGGGGGATTCACGACAACCATAAACCCAGACCACTGTTGAATGCATGATCAATACCCAATCCCCTAACCTATTTTTTGGATTTGGTTGTAAATAGCTCCTCATGTCATCCAAGACTCTTGGTAGGCTAGTGTTGAAAATGAGGTTGTAAACCCTAGACATGATTTTGTTGATGAAAATGAGCAATGCAGTCCTCTTACATTCAATTGATATGAATGTTGCTTAAGGAAACTCTCTCTTATTTGTTTCCAAGAAAATATTCATCAAGTATGTGTAATATCTGAAATGTCTTAGTGATCGAAAAGTTCACTAGCTGTTTATGGATATTATCAGCTATGAACTAGTCAAAACTGACACAGACTGACGGACTAGACTCTGATTGAAAAAATTCCATTAGGAAACCCAACATGACCTCGACCACATGCTTGTCATTATCTAGACCTAAAATTTGAATCAATAGGGAACATACCCACTGGACCTCAATAACCATGATACTCACACTCATTGGCAAAGACAAACTTTATGAAAGATGCTCTGGTTTGACAATTGTCTGTAAAAATAGGTCTTTGACTTCAGATGGACACTCCCTATAAACCCTAATTAGATTTTCTTCCTCGAATGGTTTAGAAACTACAGAGAAGGAATATGGCATGTTGAGGGTACCTCGAATTGATAGACTCTCTACCCTACACAGGACCTCGAACCCCTGTTTATTGACAATGAATTTTTCTTCTTGTGAATATTGTTCTGCGCACCAACCTATGAATTCAGGAAAAGGGAAAGCGACCTCGACATCATAAGGGACTATAGTGGCCTAGACTGCTTCAAGGAAGTTTATTTGCTTCCCTACATTATCAGACATATTAGCTCTAGACATAGAGATGGGAGAAATGGTGATTTCATTGTCGAACACACATGGATATCAATCAATTAGGGCTTCTTGATTTGTCACAAGGTTTTTCTCTGTCACTGACATTATGATAGGGTCCATGGTGGCGATGAAAAATACCTGTGAATGAGCAAAAATGGCATGATATTGGCATACTGTTGAGCTTCAGTTGAATGGAGTGGTCGCGCCAACTTTCAAATGTTCTAGTATTTGAAAAAATAATAAAATAAACGACGAGCGTCCTTTATATACTTTTCCAATTTCGAGCGTGTGAGGAGGTGGTTTGGGGAAACCCTCTTTTTTCCCTGAAATGCACCCAGTGGCACCATGTGGTCCTGACCCAAAATCCTGGTTTATGTTTCGAGCCGCTTAAAAAAATTATACTTCGTTCAACTCCTCCCCCCAAAATGATCCCCCACCGTTGATCTGGTGCGCTTGCGATATCTAACCCATCGTGTCCCATCAACTTATCTCCCACTAGATATAGCCTCCTACTGCCATATTTGGCCCTGTCCTCTAGTTTTTCATGCCTCCACATCAGTTTATCACCTTGCTAAGTCTTGAAAACTCGATTTTGCACATAAGTTTTTTATGGTGATAACATGGGCTCCAACTGGGGATGCTATCCTCCAACGAGGTAGCAAAGAATTACAGACCGAGTGCCTATCCATTGGGCTTCGATTTACTCCTACAACTAAATTTACCAACATCTTATTCAAAAAAATCAAAATCTACTCAGCATAACTTAGGGACTTCGCTTCGGGCTTCAATTTCTGCTGATTTAATTCCAACTACTTCAACTGAAAAACAAAATGGTTATATACAATGAATGGAAAGGGTGATAGTTCATTTAAACAATATAATGTTTGAGAAACCTGCCATTCATGGGTCCTCCTTGTAACGTCCCCAACCACCCAGGTCGGGCCAAGATATATGAGAGAATTCTTTCATTCTCTCTGTGGAACATACTGTAACATACCCAACATCCAACTGAACTATGCCACCTAAAATTTTCAAATTGCGTGCAATTTAAAACATATACACACAAAAATTTTACGGAAATTTATATAAAACATAAACAGACAAATACATTATGTAAATGCATGGATTCATACTGAAGTAATAGTAACATGTACATGCAACATATACAAGCAATACCCATAAATATAAAGACAATTATAGCCACACATAAGATAAAACCATAAAAATACACACGCAAATAATAATGAAGCATGTAATTTTATCACACAATTGACACTTATCTTGGTAAGAATATCACCAACTACGTGCAGACCTTCCACAAACCTCCCAGCCTTAGACCACACTGCTCATCACTCTCAGCAGTGGGTCATCCCCGAGCTGGGACTAAACTCCACCCCGGTAAAGGGATTCCTAACCAGGCTAATGGCTCATAGACAACAAGAAATGATTTGTCACAGGTGCCTATTAAAACTAACAACCTACAATCCCTCATTCCCCACATGCCTATCCCACCCTAGGAAGTGTGCCCCTTCTCTTCTCAACAATCCTTCGGTTGCCACACTTCCTTTCCGGGCTTCAACAATAGGCTGGACATGAAGTCTCAGACATGGATGATTTTAGGGGCTGAATTTTGCTCATGGGCTAATTTTCCATGATTTTTCCAAAAACAAGATTCGCTATTTTAAAATTATTCGCCCAAATTCTATAGGATAAAATTATTTTACCTTAAAAATCGCCAAAATTTTATAAAAACTATATAAAATCCTTATAAATTTGAATATTTTTACAAAAATATCGCCAAACATTTATAGTTGGCATA
>ML776849.1:230639-259225 GCA_009831015.1 Picea engelmannii | reverse complement strand
AAAACTATATAAAATCCTTATAAATTTGAATATTTTTACAAAAATATCGCCAAACATTTATAGTTGGCATATGAAGGATTAGTAAGATTCACCAAGGTTTCTACATTTTAAAACAAATTTCCATCCTTAAAATCATCCTTGGTCTGAGAGCTCTGTAGTTGTAGTTTAACACCTTCAGGAAATCAATTCCCAATAATTCTCTCACCTAGAGAGGAATTTCTCACGGGGCTGACAACCCTCCTCTTCATTATCCCATGGGCCTGGGCACTTGATCACCCAGTAAAGGCAGAGGAAAATGCAGTGGTTGTTTCACCCATTTATTTGGAATCACCAAAGACATAGGCTTAGGTGATTTACCTCATCATCCTATTACATGCATTTCATCTATAAACTTCGTCACTACTGAATAAAAAGCACTTCCTAAAATCACACTATCGCCCCGAGCTACATACCTATTAGTTCCATTCGCATTTTATCTTTAACCCATTGATCTATAGATGGTATCCCTTCCATTTAACCATATCCTATAGCTTTCCTTCTAAAGTAGGGTTGGGTTAATTGGTCAAGTGGACATGACGAGTCAAGAGCAATTTACAAGACGCTCAAGGTCCGAGCTTAGGGATTTGTTTTTTCATTTTCCCCCTCATCTGTAGGCTTACACATGCTATCATCAAACCATGAAATGATACAAGCATGCATCGTATATAAGATCACTGTACATTTTTCTAAGAAATTACATATGTACATTGGTCTAAATGAGTGAAGGACTCACAGA
This sequence comes from Picea engelmannii, assembly GCA_009831015.1. Classification (NCBI taxonomy): domain Eukaryota; kingdom Viridiplantae; phylum Streptophyta; class Pinopsida; order Pinales; family Pinaceae; genus Picea; species Picea engelmannii. Next base: position 258,450 of record ML776849.1, on the reverse strand, counting down.
GACCTAATTAATGCACTTTTCCTATTGGAAAACCTAGGAAGGTGAGTGATGTCATAGGATGATCAAAATCCTAATGGATGAGTAGCTAAATACTTTGATATTTAATTATTTCTCAAGCTCAGTGGCCATAATCCTTACTCCTTCCCAATGCATCACCAAATTCTGGAGAAACATTGTTATCCCACCGCCAATGCTAGGACATAGATTTCCATAAAGCTAGAAGGATAAGAAAAGGATACGACACCTATGGTAGAATCAATTTCTTTTGTCGATTGACCAACCCTCTCTAATTTTGTTGGGCCAGTTGAAGCACCACCAACACCAGTACCAGCACCAAAGCCAACAGTTTACTCTGTGCCTGTAGATTAAGCAATACACTTTGCACCAACAGTTCCAGGCCCTTATGTTATAAAGTAAATAAAGGTGATACCTACAACTTATAAAGTGTAATTACATATATAATAGCCTAAAACGTTGGTGTTTCTTTCTATGGATCCAACCCGCTTCTTCAATCCAGCTCCCAAGATAAACAACTACACAAACATATATGGTTATGGATACAAGTTCAGGTACAGTGACATGAAGGTACGAAGGATATCTCAATGAGTGTGTGAATTCTCATGGATGATTGAATGGATGACTAAATGATTGGCGGAAGAATGATGGAAATAATTATGGGAAATGAACAAAGTCTAAACAATATGTATGCATGTCCCCAACTTGACACTTGTCATGTTGGGAGCTACTTTGGCCCACTTGTCCCCATCTTTAGAACTTAGGATAAAATAATTATCCATACTTTATACTTTAAGAAATATTAATATAATATTCCTTTTTTGGCTTAAGCTCCCTGGCTTAGCCCCTTTTCCTTAACTTTTATCCCCCACCCTTTCCCTAACTTTATCGTGGTTGGTCTACGTGCAGCGATGTATTTTATATTAATGATGAGACATATACAAAAATAGGCGCACTGGCCTTTAGCATCTAGCCTCTCTGGCCTAATACAAACATAAGCTTCCTAGCTTATAATAACTGGCCCACCAGCCTATAAAACAAATATATACACAAAGGCTCGCTGGCCACAATATCACGCGCACTTAAGATGTTGCGCGCAATATCCTGGAATGTGCACACTTCATCATTTTACTGCGCAGTACATGTGCACAATATGCCATGAAAGGTGCATACAAAAATGATATCAAACAACTCACCATCTTAAGTACATTTGCATTTACATTTACAACTGGGTTCCACCTAGGGATATTACACTCCTCCAACGATATCTCCACTACTTTCTTGTATCAGATAGGAATTATTCCCATGGTATGCCATAATTTTGAAAGGTCCCAGCCATAGGTGGTCAAATTTCCCATGCTTTTCTCTGTCTTCATCTCTGACATCCCATCTCAATGCCAATTCACCCACTTTGAAATCATCTTCCTTAGTATGATTGTCAAAAGCCTTTTTAATCTTGTCTTGGTGCAACTAAGAATTGTTGAAGGCTTTTTCTCTTGTTTGTTGGACATTGATCAATTCATATGTTCTCCTTAGAGTGGCATCTGTTTCCTCATCCTTCTCCTGTAAAAATCTCATCACTGGAAATCCTAATGCAGTAGGAAAAATTGCTTCTGTGCCATACACAATCTGGAAGGGTGAAGTGGCAATAGATCTTTTTGTAGTGATCCTGTCAACCCATAGTGCATGGCTGATCTTTTTGTGCCAAGTTTTTTTGTTATCTTGCAACAACTTCTTGATAATTATGGTTAAGATCTTATTGGATGACTCAACCAACCCATTTCCTTGAGGGTAATAAGATGTGGAGTGGCCAAGAGTTATATTGTAATCACTGCAAAATTTTTCCATCTTCTTGGACTTAAATGTTGCTGCATTGTCTGTAATGATTTTGATTGGAGACCCAAACCTGGACAAAAAATTGTTCTCCAAAAATTGAATGATAACAACATCTGTGGCATGCTTGGTGGGAACTACCTCAATCCACTTGGTGAAGTAATATGTGGCTGTCAGTATCCACTTGTGCTGATTTGAAGACCATGGATGAATTTCTCCTATTAAATCAAGGCCCCATTGTCTAAAAGGTGCTTCAACAAAGATGGGCTTCAAGGGAAAAGGCTGCAATTTTCTCTTCCCATAAAAAATTTGACATTCATGACAACTTAAAACCTCTTTGTATACATCAGAAAAAATGCTAGGCCAATAGAACCCAACCCTTAATATCTTGTGCACAGTAGTTTTCCAATAATGGTGTCCTCCACAGTCACCTTTATGGAATTATCTAATGGTATTCTCTACTTCTCCCTCCAACAAACAACTAAACAAGATTCCTCCTGGATCCTTCCAATACAGAGATTGATTTACAATACAAAACTTTGCTTCTTTTAGATTTAAGAACCTGGCCTTGGTTTTACTCAATTCAAGAGGAGCCTACAATTTTTTCAACACATAAATAATATCAACATACCATGGGGAGTCAAGGAATTTTTGGGATACCTGAGGGGCCCTTTGATCTGAAAAGATCTCTTAAAGACTATGGTTAAGTTTTTAAAGCATGAGTGCATTAACCATTTAGGAATTGAAAGAAAGAGGTAGAATTAATGATATAACATGGAAGCCATAATAAGATATGAAGAACTGAAAGTAAGCAAAAATAATCATCAAACCATAACAACAAAGTTGTTAACGGAGTTTGACAATATCGCCTACATCTCTGGGCCTTTGTATCAGTGGGTGAGGCTTTCTTATTTCTCTTCAAAGATTCAAAAGTACATCAGAAGGTGTCAAATGGATTACAAATTGGTCTGGATATGTTCTTCTAGACCTCAAGAAACCAACACAACTAATGACAGTGAAAACGGTTGAGAGAAGCTCCCAGAATTGGCCTGCAAAGTGCCCCTCATCGATGGCTTCCTTGCATAAAAAATGTCTTTGGCTTCACAATTCTATAACATTTCTCTTGTTATGAAATTGTTTGGAATTTCAAAAACCTCTGGTTTATATATATTCTTATTTGGGGGTCTAAATCCAACTTCCCCCCAAATTTCTGGCCTCAAATTCCCTTCAGAGGACCAAGAATCCTCAAAAATCACTAAAAATCAACTAAAAATCCACTAAAATAAGGTCAAAACCCAAATTTTGGAAAAACATATGCTTAAGCCCCTTGTTAGGGCACACGCCCCTTCTGTGGTCATATGAGGGCCATGTGGCCTAGTGCTAAGGGACACACCTCCCTTAGTTGGAAAAGGTGTTTAAGTTTAAATTTATGAAAAGTGGGTTTTTTCTCTAAAGTAGTAATTCACCCTTTGTGGCTAGCTCATAGTGCATAAGTCATTTGAAGAGACATTTCATGGGATCGAATCCCATGGAGTCCAATAATATAAATTTGACCTTTTTAAGGCCTTTACCATGGTGACATGTGTCACCCTTGGATTGGACCATGTGTTAGCCCATGGTTGGCCAATCTTTTTCCACATGGACTATCAAAACTTTGACACTTGTCATCATGAACCCTTGCCACTTGTCATGACCTAGTGATACCACATGTCATCCCCTAATGGATGCCACTTGTCAAAATTAGAATCTTCCACGTGTCACATGCTGAAGATTCCACGTGTCCCTTGACCAGTTGACTTTTTACATGTTTGACCCAAAATTCAAATTGGAATAACTTTTGCATACGTACTCTGTTTTTTGATCCATTTGCGTCGCCAGAAAGATTAAAACGAGAACTTCATGATCATGCCATTTTCTTAAGAATTTGAGAAATTTTATTTTTGAACCTTTCAAGATCCATTTGGATCACACCTCCCCACTAAGACCTTTTGGTCCTCCAAAAGGATATTAACCAGTCATCAAGTGCAGGATAGGCCACCCCACTTGTTCTTTGTCTTTAAACCCTATCCTGTGCACCTATCTCATCAAGATCAATTGAAAAAAAACCATGACAACTGACAACATATTGTTAGCCACTTGTACTCTTTCACATCATACTGAAGCCACTACCATCCATGTTGAAAACATTAGCAACAACAACATCAGAAATATGACTTCAAATGAGCTAATATGTTTGTAGTACTTGCACGACATTATTTTATCTTGAAGCAAAGTATGATTGAAATTTCATTCCACAACCATCTCATGTTCATGGTTAATATCAATTGCTTTATTTGGCACAATTATAGGTGTTTTTCTTGCATAAGATGCCTTCCTTAATTGTTCCATTGTTTTTAGAGATTAATTTGATTTTAAGTGATGAGCATGTACAACATATTCATTGCCTTCTTTGGTTAAGTGATATTGATTATGTTCCCTATATAAGATTTCTTTGTGATCATACAAATAAGGACCGCCTAAGACCATTCCACATTCATTGAGTGGCACCACATCACACATTACCTCATCCACAAACTTTGATGAAATTGCAAACCTTAAAGTGCATTTCTTTGTTATGTGCAATTTATGATTGTTTCTTATCCATTTGAGTGAGTAAGGTTTATGATGCATCTTAGTGTTTAATCCCAATTGTTTAACCACTTCCTCTGGAGTCAAGTTAGATTGAGATCCAGTATATATCAATGTATTGATCTTAGTGTGTTTCATTATCACCCTTATGTGAAACAATTTACTTCTAGAATCATATCCATCACCAATTTTACCTGTCAAACCAACTACTGTGATTTTAAACTCATCACCCGAATCTGATCCCAAGTCTGTTGGCCGTGTTGCTGCTGTAGCTGTTTTCTTCCATTTCCTTTCTTTGAACCACTTCGGTCTCTTCTCGAGATGCAATTTCCAGCAATGGTCATCATGATGCCCTTATTTCTTGTAATTATTGCAAGAGAGATTCTTTTCCTTTCTTGTCACTGGATTTGATTTCTTTTAATTCCCCTTCCTTTTCCCCTCTTTTCTTGAAGACGATTCCACTGATACACCAACTCTTGTTTTCCCTACCTCAATGTATGTTTCTTGAACAAAAATCTCATCAAGATTAGTAGGTCCAAACATAAATACATTGTTACGAATGTGTGTAGTTAAACCTCCTATATACTTCATAAGAGTTTCTTGGGTATGTAATGGAATGTCTAACATTAGTGCCATCTTATGAAATTCATTTGTGTATTCTTGCACTATTTGTCCCTTTCTTAGTTTAAGACTTTGTCATTCAATTAAATCCTTCTCTTTATAACCCAAAGGATAAAATTGCTTTCTAAGTGAAAAAAAAAATCTTTCCATGATGGAAATACATTACCAAGTTGTTGCATGCCAATTTTCAACTTACTCTGCCACCAGATGAGTGTTGTCCCTGCAAGATGAAGCGATGCCAACTTGATTTGATTTTCCTCATCCTTGATTTGTTGCACACTGCAATAAACTTCCATCTATCTAACCCAATTATCAATCCTCTCAGCATTGTCTTCACCATCATACATGGGTAATTCAAATTTCACATCAATATTAAGTAAAGGCATATCATGTTTATGTTTATGGGAATTTGTTCTTGCGGTGGATTCTGAACTTGTACTTGAAGAAGAAGAAGTTGATGGAGAAGAAGGAGGTGAAGGAGGAGGTTTAGAAGGATCCTCTCCTTCATTTTTGTCGTTTTTAGAATATTCCCCTTGGAAATTCATCTTCCATTCCAAGTAATTCTATTATAAGACCTTTACCATCTTAGACATGGAGAATAAAGTTTTCTGCAATTCGATCTCATTCTGAGACATGCCTTCTTCCGATGCCATCTCCTCACTTTGAGAATTCCTCTCTCGATCCAATATTTGGATCCCATTCTACAATATTAACTTCACCATGATTCAACTTTTCCCTGGTAATCATGCAAACTTAAAAACCAACCATCAACCTGCTCTGATACAACTTGATTTGAAAAGATCTTTTAAAGACTATGGTTAAGTTTTTAAAGCATGAGTGCATTAACCATTTAGGAATTGAAATAAATAGGTAGAATAAATGATATAACATGGAAGCCATAATAATATATGAATAAATAAAATTAAGCACAAATAATCAGCAAACCATAACAACAAAGTTGTTAACAAAGTTCGGCAATTTTGCCTATGTCTCTGAGCCTTTGTCTCAGTGGGTGATTCTTTCTTATTTATCTTAAAAGATTCAAACGTACATCATAAGGTTTCAAATGGATTAAAAAATGGTATTTCTATGTTCTTATAGACCTCAATAACCCAACACAACTGATGGCATTGAAAACGGTTGAGTGAAGCTCCCGAAATTGGCCCGCAAATTTCCCCTCCTCGATGGCTTCCCTGCATAAAAAATGTCTTTGGCTTCACAATTCTACAACATTTATTCTATTCTGAACTTGTTTGGACTGTCAAAAACCTATGATTTATATAGATTCTTATTTGGGGGTCGAAATCCAACTTCCCCCCAACTTTATGGCCTCAGATTGGGCTCAGGCCCCTTTCAAAAGGCAAAAAATCCTCAAAAATCACTAAAAATCAGCTAAAAATCCACTAAAATAAGGTCAAAACCCAAACTTTGGAAAAAAATATGCTTAAGCCCCCAGTTAGGGCATGCACCCCCCTTATGTGGTCATATGAGGGCCATGTGGCCTAGTGCTAAGGGGCACACCTCCCTTAGTAGGAAAAGGTGCTTAAGTTTAAATTTATTAAAAGTGGGTTTTTTTTTTCTAAAGTAGTGGATTCTGAACTTGTATAACATGAGGAAGGTCATGGATCTAATCCCATGGAGTCCAAAAATATAAATTTGACCTTTTTAAGGCCTTGACCATGGTGACATGTGTAACCCTTGGATTGGACCATTTGTTAGCCCATGGTTGGCCAATCTTTTTCCACATGGACTATCAAAACTTTGACACTTGTCATTATGAACCCTTTCCACTTGTCATGACCTAGTGATACCACATGTCATCACCTGATGTCTTCTACTTGTCTAATTTAGAATCTTCCATGTGTCACATGCTGAATATGCCATGTGTCCCTTGACTAGTTGACTTTTTACATGTTTGACCCAAACTTCAATTTGCGATAACTTTTGCATATGGACTCCGTTTTTCGATCCGTTTGCACCACCAAAAATATTACAATGAGAACTTCACGATCATGTCATTTTCTTGAGAATTTGAGAAATTTTTATTTTTGAACCTTTTAAGATCCATTTGGATCACCCTTTCTTCTTCTAAATTTGTTGACAAGTCAACAATGAAATTTATTCCCAAGATCTCACAATTTGTCTGTGCCATCAGCTTTGCAAGTCTCTTCCCCTTGATCAAATTTGTAGGTTTGATATCAAGGTCATATTCCAACAACACATCTATCCACTTTCCCATTTTCCCCTCAGGATCAAGCTGAGTTAAAATGTCTTTCACAGAACTACTGGGCACATAGGCTGTGGTATGAGAATGCAAGATATAAACTCTGAACTCCTTTATGGCCTTGACTAGTGCATATGCCTACTTTTCCATGATATCATACTTCAATGGGGAATCCCTCAATTTCCTGCTATAGTATGCTATAGGCTTCTCAAATTTTTTCTCATCCTTCTGTAATAAAACACCAACAATGGTGTGCTCTTAGGCAAAAGAGAACAATATAAAGTCTTTTTCAAAATTAGGACTGGACAATACTAGGGCCTTTGTCAATGCCACTTTAATGTCTTCAAAGGATTTTTTGGCTTCATGGGTCCACTTTATCTCATTTCCTTTCTTAAGCATGTTAGTGATATAATTTATGATTTCAGCCAGGTTAGGGATAAATATTCTCAAAAAATTCACTTTCCCTAGGAAAGATTGCACTTCTTTTTTGTTTCTGGGTGTGCCAATTTTTAAGATCCCCTCAACTCTGTTGGGATCTATCTTTATCCTCTCCTTTGAAATAATGTGACCAATCAACTTCCCTTCTTCCATGCCAAAATTCGACTTCTTGGGGTTCAATGAAATGCCAAACTTTCTACACTTCTGAAAATCCCTTCTTAGATGCTTGAGATGTTCTTCATGAGAAACTGAATACAAAGTGATATCATATAAGTAAATAACAATGAATTTGAATTTCTCATCAACAAAATATATGTCCATAGCTCTTTGAAATATTGCTCCTACATTCATGATCCCAAAAGACATCTTGGAATACATGAAGGTACCCCATGGTGTTATGAATGTTGTCTTTTCCTGATCATCAGGGCGCACCATGATTTGATTGTACCCAGAGAAACCATCCATCATTGACATTTTCTAAGAACCTACCACTTTATATAGAATGTCATTCATCTTAGGCAGTGGGTAGTTTTCCTTGAGAGACACCACGTTCAGATTTCTGAAGTCCACACACAACCTGATCTCACCACTCTTCTTTCTGACAGGCACGAGATTTTCCACCCACTTGGAAAACCTCAAAGATACTATGATATTGGATTCAAACAACTTATTTATCTCTTTCTCAATCAAGGGCAACACCAAAGGATTGATTCTTCTTAACTTATGTTTGAAAGGTTTATGATCTTATTCAATTGGAATCACATGTTGAATTACCTTGGTATCATAAAATTTCAGGCTTCAGTTATTTGAAGATGATCTTTATTCTCTCCTTTGAAATAATGTGACCAATCAACTTCCCTTATTCCATGCCAAAATTTGACTTCTTGGGGTTCAATGAAATGCCAAACTTTCTACACTTCTGAAAAGCACTTATTAGATGCTTGAGATGTTCTTCATGAGAAACTGAATACAAAGTGATATCATCTAAGTAAATAACAATGAATTTGAATTTCTCATCAACAAAATCTATGTCCATAGCTCTTTGAAATATTGCTCCTGCATTCATGTTCCCAAAAGACATATTGGAGTACATGAAGGTACCCCATGGTGTTATGAATGTTGTCTTTTCCTGATCATCAGGGCGCACCATGATTTGATTGTACCCAGAGAAACCATCCATCATTGACGTTTTCTAAGAACCTACCACTTTCTATAGAATGTCATTCATATTAGGCAGTGGGTAGTTTTCCTTGAGAGACACCATGTTCATATTTCTGAAGTCCACACACAACTTGATCTCACCACTCTTCTTTCTGATAGGCACAGGATTTTCCACCCACTTGGAAAACCTCAAAGATACTATGATATTGGATTCAAACAACTTATTTATCTCTTTCTCAATCAAGGAAAACAACGAAGGATTGATTCTTCTTAACTTGTGTTTGAAAGGTTTATGATCTTATTTAATTGGAATCACATGCTGAATTACCTTGGTATCATAAAATTTCAGGCTTCATAACTCCAGGAAAAAACATCAGGTAATTCTTTCATCATATTGATATATCTTTGCTTGAATTCAGGGTTGAGTGTCTTGGACAAATTAATGATCTTGGGATCTTCCTGAGTTCCAATGTTTCAATCTTCAACATCTCCCTCATTTACAATAATTTTAGGACTCCTGGCCACATCATTATTATCAAAGTGTTTCTCCAGTGGAACCAGGCCTTTGGGAATGATGTTACTTTTTAGTTGCACTATATCTCTACCAACAATCTGATTTTCGAAGTAACCATCCTTTGTGAACACAACTGCATCTACCTATTCATCGTAATATTCTTCATCAATATTCAAATTCTCAAACCCATCGTCCATCTTGAGGAAACTTTTTATTTGTTTATCATATTCAAAAACCTACCAGCACTTAATATTATCAGGCACTGTTGGTCTGTGTTTGATCTCAATTTCACATCCCCTGTTAGGAAAGATTGGAATTTTCAAAACTGAAGATGAAGTAGCAAGAGCATCAATAATCTGATTCTGACCCCTTGGAATCACTGAGAGGCTATATTCTGAAAATTCTTCCAGAAGGTCAAGAAATGTATTCCGATATGCTCTTAATCTGGGGTGATTTTCTTGATATATTCCCTTCACTTGATTTATGATCAACTAAAAATATCCATGAACAACTATCCTCCTAGCACCCATTTCTTTCAAAGCCTTCAATACCAACACCATTGCCTCATATTCAACCATGTTGTTTAAGCGATCAAAAGAAAGTTTATAAGAGCACATTTTTGTGGCCAAACTGGGGGGGTTAATCCACACACCATCTCCTGCCCCCTCTCTACTAACATCTCCATCGAATATCATGTTCCACATCTCATTTTCTGCACTATCCTGCTGCTCTGAATTTGTCTCAATCCGCTGATCAGATTTGTCTTTGGCAGCCATATCAATCTCCGACCCTTTCTCTTCAAAACACAAATCATTGAAGAAAATGCAAGAACCCAACTCAGTCTCCATAGAGTAGATGGGATGGTTATTCAGTTGGGCCTTGTTACTGATCATGTATTTGAGAAAAACCTCCCTATAAAATCTCCTATATTTACCAAAGACAGGGATAGTGACGTATGACATATCCATTTTTAGAGTTCCTTTCAACTTTGCAGCCCATGACCTAGATAACAACATGCCAAAATTGGGAGGGATATCAACAACCATCACATCCATGACCATATTCTTTACTGGAATTTGAGACAAAGATACCACCATATCTTTGATTAGGCCTAGGCACTTCACCTTCCTTAAATCAAAGGAGAAAATATCTTTGTAAGGCATCGTGATGTCTAGGACCAATTGGTCCATGAACACCTTGGGAATCAGGTTATGGGATGCACCTGAATCCAACATAGCATTGTGCAGAGTCATATCATGGATCTTCATGCTGACAGAGAAAGGAGGGACCTCCTTATCATCACTTCTTTCCTCTACATGTGAGCCAAATAATATGGAAGGATGATCATCTTGTATGTTCAAAGTGTCAGAAGTTTGTTCCATCTTGAGAATCTTGATGATTTGATTTCTATATTCACTATTCTTTATCAACTCATTGAATGGTACATAGATTTTAATCTTGGCCATCTCACTTTCAAAATGAAAGGAGGATGAGGTTTTCTCTACCTCTTTGATGACTATCTCCTTTCTTGTTTCAGGTACTTTCTTCTGGGGTTCTTCCTTCTGATTTCCTTTGTCCACAACATATTTTGCAATAGAGTCCTTTTTAGGCTGACTTGAAGAAGGTATTCTATTCTAAGCTTCTTTGGTAATATTTCCCTTTGGAGGATTTGCAGGCACCTTTTTGTTTCGAAGATTGTACTGCTTCTGGAATTGCATGATGGCCTTTTACAGTCTTGCTTGGTAATCTTCTCTTTCTACTAGCAACCTCTCATCATTTTCCTGCATGAATATTTCATTAGCATCTAGGAACTGGTCATGTTCTTCTTTGGTAAAAAATACCTATGTTTCATAACCATCACAACAATGCATATTGTCTTCAAAATTTTCATCATAATTTTCATTTACATAATTATTTTGAAAAGGAGGTTTTATTTGTTGATCCCCCTGATTCCTCTGATCTCTTTGTCTTATTTGTGGGACTGTTGGTCTTCTCTGATTCCCGGGTGGAACATCAGTCTGTTCTCTACTATTAGGCTTATTATCTAAATTCATTCTCTCCATCATTTTCTCCTTGGTATTCATCATCGCTTCAAACCTTTCTTCTGATGACTGTGAGGTTGAAGGATGCACCTTATCTTGAACCTTTTTCATGTCCCTATCAGAGTCAGATTTGATCTTTCCTAAATCCATCAGATTCAATTCAACTTCTATTGATTCATCATATCATCTAATGAAGTAGATATTCTTTCCCTCAACAACAAATAAAAATCACTTTCAAAGGAATCAACATATCTAAGTTGAGAAACTCTAGGAGTGGGTTTTACCTCAGTAGGAATTGAGTTATAGACCTTTACAAATTAGGCTGAAAACTCTTGCACTGTTTCATTAGGTGACCTTCTCATGTTGTTATACTGAGTTAACAACTGAAGGGGATTTTTCTTGTCACCTCACTTTGCAATAAAACTGGTTTCAAAGGCTTCAAAATTTATGATACTAGCTGCTGGGAGAGCTCTGAACCACTTTCTGACTTCTCCTACAAGACTTTGTGCAAACAACCTCATTTTTGCATCCCCAAAATCTACTTCTTGTAAGTCTATAAAATCATTGAACCATTCTATATGATTTTGGGATACACATTTCCTTCAACATCATACAACTTAATCCTTAGATTATATTTCCAAGGAAAATCATGTAACTGAGCAGGCAGAACAAGAGGGGAAAACCTAGCTACCATGGATGCTGTAAGGACTTGAAGTGCTTGTTGGTTCTGAGTATGAATCACAATAGGTTTGGTAGAGGCATATACAATTAAATCTTGGAACCTCTTCTTATCAAATATGATCTCATTCAAACAAGACTCAGATTTAGTTCTGAATAGAGTTTGGTCAAATTTCACATCAAAATAACGGTCTTCAATGCTTGTTACTCCATCTTTGGGAAATGATAGATATCTGTCTAAACACAAAAATGGGCTTATTTTCTTTTCTTTTCTTTTGTGTACAATCTTCTCAGGATCAGACACAAGAATCAATGATTTTGGGTCTGGGTTTCTCCTGGTGTGAATTCTCTTGGGAGCCATGATTTCTAGCTCAAAATACTTTGTGCTACTGGTCTCTTGGTAATGGAGCTGCCAGGGTAAATTTGGTTTCAGATAATAAGGTGTTTGATTCACTATCACCCTCAAGAATCAAATTTGAAGCTTTAAGTTGTTCTTTTCCCAGGGAAGATTTCACTTTCGATCCTAGGCAACAACGCCAGAATGTTAGCACTCTGTAAATTTGTTCGGTTGATAAAACATACGAAAGAGGTAACCTACAAACCAACTTTAGAGCTGGGTACTAGCCTATTCATCTCGGAGAGGGCTCTCTCGTGTCACTTGGTGTTTCTTTGACAATCAATGGATAGGTTTTGTTGTTTTGTTTTTGTTTTTTTAATTTGCTGGCAAGGAAGGGGAGGGACACTTAGGGCTATGGAGTCAAAGTGATGAAAATGAATGAAATCACTGAATGGACAATAAGACTCTCCAAAGGATAAAGGATAAATGAGGTGATGAATCTGAGTTATAAATTGTAGTTTGTAGAGTGTAAGAAGAAAGAAGAAAACAAGTAACTGCATCAGAGCATTAATGAAATGAATTCCGAATTAGTCAAGAATAACTTAACACAATTTAAATTTCTTAAGCCAAGAGCATCACAAGATGAATTCTAGGCCTTTAAACTTCCAATTTAAATGGAAGACAATGTAAATGAAATTAGAAACACATGAAATGCATACAAAGAGAGAAGTCAAAACTCATATCACCACCATTAGAATCTTTTCATAAGGACTTCAAAGGCTTCTACATATGTATTCAATTCAGCTCCAAAAAATTGCAATTGAGTTCCAAACAATTAAAATCGTGCCCTTTCACTTCTGCCAACATTGATACATTTGGAACTTCTAATACTTATACATTTCGAGTTCCTTCAGTTAGAAACCGATTACAATAGCTGAAATGAAATGTTTCATCTTCTAAAACTGATTACAATAATTACAAATGATAGTTTTAGTATGGGAAATGATTACAATGATTACAATGATTAACAAAAAAATGTTTTATGACCCAAATTTCGATTCCTCTGATTCTTTGGCTTCTTCTTTTGCCACTTGTTCTGTTTTAGTCTTCTGTATGATCTGCCATATTCGGTGACACTTGGACATCATTTGCTGGATCCCAGAAAACTGCACTTTGTTTTACCCAGCTACACTATCTCATTCCATTGCAAGTCAGAAGGGATATCATAGTCCATCATTTCTTTGATTAGGATCTCCACGTCAATGCAAGAGGCATATGTCATGACTGGTAGTCCAATATTCAATGTTTTGAACTTATTCAAAATATCAAAATCTATAATCAAATGTTCAACGAGGGTTTCTCCTTTCAAGTTTTCCTCCATGTTTTCAAACTTGGAGTGATCCATTCGGCATTGAGTGAGGCGAGAGTTGTATTCCTCCCGATCATGTAATTTTCCTTTTCCATCCCAAAATGGTGGGAGGCCTTTGATGAACAACTCTTCAAACAAATCCTTAAATTCTTGTACACTTTGCTCCATCTGTATGGCCTTAGTTTGGACCGATTTTAGCAGGTTATGTTTGGAAATGACCCTCCTAGCCCATATGATCAATGTAGTCCTATCTTTGACCCCAATGGTATGAATCTCTATCGTAGGGGTGGATTTTAGTAGGTTTATGGAATTTTGGGCCCACTCTGATGGTTTCTTTGCTAAGGTCTCATTTACAACAGTGCACCTACTTCTGGTTGTGATGGCCATGCTGTCTTTATCATTGATGAAGTTAAAGTACACTCTGAACTTGGCAGCTTCAACAACTATAGAATACCAGATGATATGTTTGGCTCCCTACAACAATCCTTTGCCTCTTAATCTTATTTTCATCTTGTCTATCCTCTCCTGCAGGGTTTGATTTTCCTTTTGAAACTAAGCCATTTTTTCATCCTTTGTTGTCATTTCTTGTTTCAATTTATCTATGTCTCCCTTTAACCCATTGATTTCTCCTACCTTTAGGCTAACTTGTGACATACCCTGGAAAAGTCCTTCAGTGCTTGGCCTAGCTTCTTCAGTAGGAGGTACAACTACAACCATGTCCAGTAATTATTCTTGTCCTTATGCCCAATTCACCTTTTCTTGTTTTAGTTGTAATACCCTAGCCTGGTATTTCAATGCCTCTTGTCGAAATGCTTCTTTTTCCCATTCTAGAGAAACCAGCTCTGATGTCTATGGATGCTCTGTGGCATACATTTTCAGTTTCTTCTTCAAGCTTTGAATAATATTGTCCTTTTCATCTAATGAGGATTTCACCCCTTGAGGGCCTTCAGATTCTATCCTCTTGACCTAAGTTTTAAATGCTCTATTGGATTCCTTTTCTTGCCTCAACTGCCCTTCCAACTTTATTGCATAAGATGACAACTTTGAATTCTTCAAGCTTAATCCCAAGTAATCTGAATACAACATATCACTTGTATTCCTATGGAATTTCACTTTGTCTGGAGCATTGATGTTTTCATACTTTATCTTGATTTTAGATACATTTTCTTCATCTGCAACTGCTATATTGAAGGTTCTCTTCTCTATATCTCTTATTGTGAACAGACAAGACTTGTGATGAGAAATATTTTCCACTTCAGGGACTAACTCCCTCATTTCACCCATAGCCATGTTTCCTTTCTCAACATTTTTTTTTGCCAAATCTTCTTTAGATTGATAAGATGCTCCAGATGTCTTATCAAAGATGTTCTTTTTGCTGCTGAAAGTTCTTGAGTTGCCTTGACTTTGGAGATTTCTTCCATTCTCAACTTCTACAGTGCTAGTGCCACTCTCCACCATATCCATATTCACTTTTTCTTTAGGCTCTTCTTCCTCTAGATCCACTATCTATGGGGATTGTGTGATATTAATCTTCTTAGGGGAATTTTGTTGATCACTGGTGCCCAGGGCCTCTGAACTACTTCTCTTGCTGTAAACACTTACTTTGGGGACTTTAACTATCAACTTCCGAGGAGTTTGTTGTGTTTGAGCCTGTTGTAGGGTTGCCTCCACTTGTTTTGTTTGAGCTGGTTGCAATATTGTTCCCATATCAGCACATACTTCTAGATTTTCCAATTTGTCAAAACCTTCAACATGTTCATGCTCATAAGGGGCATGTTTGTTCACCGGTCTTCTCTTGGATATGATTCGATGTGGATCATATCTTCTTCTCTGTAGCTGTGAAAATCCAAACTCTTTGAGATTTTCTTGGATATGAGATAAGAATGATCTAGTCTTGACAATGAAAGGTCCAACGATAAAAGGGAATTTGAGGTTGGAGGCTTTGTGCAATTTCAGGAAATGCTCTATGTCTGATATGATTCTTTGCCTAATGAATTCAAGGGAAAAGACTCTGGGTGTCATAAAAATAGGCAGAAGATATGGGGATTCATGAAAACCATAAACCCAAACCACTGTTGAATGCATGAACAATACCCAATCCCCTACCATGTTTTTTGGATTTGGTTGTAATAGCTCCTCATGTCATCTAGGACTCTTGGTAGGTTAGTGTTGAAAATCAGGTTGTAAACCCTAAACATGATTTTGCTGATGAAAATTAGCAATATGATCCTCTTACATTCAATTGATATGAATGCTTCTTTAAGAAACTTTGTCTTATTTGTTTCCAGGAAAATATTCAACAAGTATGTGTAATATCTCAAATGTCTTAGTGATCGAAAATTCACTAGTTGTTTATGGATATTATCAGCTATGAACTGGTCAAAACTGACATGGACTCACGGACTAGAATTTGACTGAAAAAATGCCAACAGGAAACCCAACATGACATCGACCATATTCTTGTCATTATCTAGACCTAAAATTTGACTCATTAGGGAACAAACCCACTAGACCTCAATAACCATGATACTCACACTCATTAGCAAAGACAGACTTTCTGAAAGATGCTCTGCTTTGACAATTGTCTATAAAAATAGGTCTTTGATTTTTGATGGAAACTCCCTGTAAAACCTAATTAGATTTTCTTCCTCGAATGGTTCAAACACCACAAATAAGGAATCTAGTATGCTGAGGGCACCTTGAATTGATATACTCTCTACCCTACACAGGACCTCAGACCCCTGCTTATTTACAATGACTTTTTCTTCCTATGAATATTGTTCTGCGCAACAACCTATGAATTTGGGAAAAGGTAAATCATCCTCGACAACAGAAGGGACTATAGTGGCCTGGACTGCTTCAAGGAAGGGTATTTTATTCCCTACATTATCGAACAGATTATCTCTGGACACAGAGATGGGTAAAATGGCGATTTCATTGTCGAACACATCTGAATCTTGGTCAATTAGGGATTCTTCATTTGACACAGGGTTTTTCTCTATCACTAAAATTATGATAGGGTCCATGGTGGTGATGAAAAATACCTATGAATGAGTGAAAATGGCGTGAGCTTGTCGTACTGTTGAGATTCAGTTGAATGGAGTGGTCGCGCCAACTTTCAAATGTTCCAGTATTTAAAAAAAGAATAAAATAAACGACGAGCGCCCTTTATATACTTTTCCAATTTTGGGGACGCGAAGAGGTGGTTTGGGGAAACCTGATTTTTTCCCCAAAATGAACCCAGTGGTGCCACGTGGTCCCAACCCAAAACCGTGGTTTATATTTTGGCCCACTTTCAGGAATTATACTCTGCACAACTCCTCCCCTTGAAAACATCCCCGACCATCGATCTTGTGTTCTTGTGATATGCGACCCATCATGTCCCATCAACTTATCTCTCGCCAGATATAGCCTTCTGCTACACTTGACCTTGTCCTCTAGTTTGTTTTTCCTCCACATTAGTTTAGCACCTTGCTATGTCTCGAAAACTTTATTTCGCACATAATTGTTTTATGGTGATAACACTACTTTTGAATAAACTCCCTATGAAAATGCATGTGGATCTCAATATGTTTGGTCTGCTGATGATTAACCGGGTTCTTCGAGATTTGGATGGTTCCCTAGTTGTCACAGTAGAATATTGATGGCTTATGAAAATTGATTCCAAGTTCAATGAGTATATTTTGAATCCAAATAGCCTCAATGGAAACATTAAAAACCCCTTGATACTCAACCTCAATCGAAGAAAGAGAAATGGATTGTTTCTTCTTTATCTGCCAACAAATGGGATTGGAACCAAGGTGAAAACTGTAGCCATATGTAGACTTGCGATCATCAATATCATTGACCCAATCAAAATAAATTTATCTAATAAAATCTAAACTTGTGCCTACTGAACAGTGAATCTCGTACCTATGAGTGCCCTGTATTTAGTGCAGAATGCATTTGGTATCCTTCTAGTGAAGCTCATGTGGCTCCATCATGAAGCACAAATCACTGCCAACTGCAAATGAAATGTTGGGGAGAGTATGAGTCAAGTAGATGATGTTTACAACAATATGATGATACAAAGTGGAATCAACTAGTGGTGTGGAACACTTCTCCTCAAGCTTGACTCCAGACAAAAAGGGAGTCAGTGCAAGCCCATAATCAACCATGTGAAAATGAGACGGAAGTTCAAGAGCATACTTGGGTTGTGAAAGAGAGATACCAAAAGAGGATTGAGTGATATCAATCTAGATAAAATAGTGCAAGAGACCCAAGTTAGTCATTGAAAACCTGTCATGAAAATAAATTTTGATGCAATGATGGATGAGGTTCCCAATGATAGCTGAGTCATCAACATAGAGAGCCAAGAATAGAAAAGCATCTTCTTGTCTCAAGATTTAGACATTCAGATATGAGTGGTATCTAGAGAACCCAAATGGGATAAAAATGGAGTCCATCTTGGAATACCAATCTTGTGGGGCCTATTTGATACAATAGAGAGACTTCCACAATCTACAAACCAATGAAGAATCATGAACAAATCCATGTGGTTTCTCCATGTAAATCTCCTCATGTAGATCCTCGTGAAGAAATGCACTCTTCACATCCATATGATGTACAAACCAACCTTGAGATGAAATAATAGTAAGTATTGTGAATGGAGTTCATTTTTGCAATGGGGGAAAAGGTCTCAGTGTAGTCAATGCCAGGAACCTGAGAAAAAACCTTTATCCATGAGTTGTGATTTGAACTTGTCAATTGATCCATCCGCTGCAAATTTGGTTCGATAGATCCACTTACACCAAACCAATTTTTTTCCCTTATGAAGTGGAACAAGATCCCAAGTTTTCACGGGGTTGTCATGGTAAACGCCTACACTCATAGGGTTCAGGGTGAGTTATTTGGTTTCAACTAAAAAATTTAATACACATAATGAAGGATGTATCATTGTAGCTTGGTATGGCATAACCTCTCAAACAAACTCTATATATATGTGATTTAACATATCAAAGTAGTGCTAATATTTTTCCATAAAATGAAGTTTACATTGTTCTTAGAGAGGTTGTTGTAGGCTTTTGGTCAACCGATACGACGAATATATACATAAATCCATAAAACACTTTATTTTGGCCAATGCCAATGTGTTCATAGCATACATGAGATATTAAATAAACAATTAAAGTTGCTTCCACTACCCAAAAATACCATTAAAAATGTATATATCCAATGGTTATATGTGGATCACTGTGCAATAAATCCAATGAATTAGAGAAATTTATCATATATGTTGCAATAAATAAACCACACCACATTCTAAACAAAGAGTAATTGAGTTGCATGCGTATTGATGTGAATTAATGAAATGCATAAACTCAAATTTTAACATAGATTTGGAACAATTCTACATGAACTCAATCAAACAACATTGAATCTACACCATAACATAGATATTTTACCCTAGAAACCCAAATGGGAAAACCAACATTTAATGGGAGTTTGATTCTTTCTCAAGAAATTATTACAAAGGGTGAGTTGTGCACTATTAAATGAGATTCTAATGCATTCTTAATAACTAGCAATGTTTGCAAATACTATGGTTCATGGACAATCTTCTTCTCACGCATGAATAGGATCAATGGTTCCTTTGTCCTATGATATTAGAGAATATGGCCTCTTCGATTCCTCTTGTTTTGCTACTATTCTTCTTCTTCCCAAGCTTCAATTTTGTTGATGTTTGTAGCTTAGACATGTACTTACACACATGTCTAGTGTGAGATGTGTGGAAGTTGTCCAAAGGACCTTTCATAAACTTTGAAAATTCACTTTAATTAAAGGAATTAAAGTGAAGGCCTTTTTAATTATTGATTTAGGAAAAGTTTAATAAAATGCAATTTAATTACATTAATGACTTATACTTAATCTCAACCGTTGATCTCAAGTGAGGTGTGATCTAATATCAACCTCAATCACTTTGGAGATTAGAGTTATGGATTCAAATCAATGTTATAAAAGGAATCCAATGTGAAAGGAGAAGAAACATAGATACTGAGAGTTAGTGACTCACATAGAGAGAAAAGAAGGAATTTTGCTCAGACACATAGTGACTCATAGTGTGTTGAGACACAAAGAGAGTAAAGAAGGAATTTTGCTTAGTCCGAAGGATGAGAGAACAAGAATTAGAAACAAGTGGATGAAAAAACCAACATTTATAAATTTTTAGAGGCTTTACTATCTAATAGGGAGGCATAGGCCTTATGATTTTTGGGTTCGTGTAGCCAACAGACAGATCTAGTGCAGATTTGAGGTACCAATAGGAAAATCTGGTAGTTCTGAGGTACCAATAGATATATCTAGCAAATTTGAGGTACCAATGTTGGCCCTTGACCAAGTTTTTAAGAGTACTTGGTCATACTTGACCACTTTTGGGACTACGACAACTTGCCAAGGAAGGAGCACAACGCGAAGCAGAAAATAAGGAAACAAGACCTATTTTGGGGTCCATTTTAGGGTTTTGGGTTGATGTAATGGGAAAGGGATGTCGGCCCGTGGGTGTACCCATGTTTAGGCCCATTTTGTAATCTATAAATAGGCAATATAGATAGTAATATAAGGAGATAGTAATTTAACTTGGTCATAGGTTTTGGTAAACCCTGAGTGCCCAGATGTGGGTGCAATATGAATCTTAGAAAGCACTGTGGATTTACGTTATGATTGTTTATTTAAATACAAACAAACTTTGTAGCGAAGCTCATCATTTTGCTAAGAGTACCTGGGGGAAGCTGGATAATTAGCTTGCAATTGTTGGATCAAAATCAAAATTTTGGGATCTTGTAGCCATTCCTGGCAAACAACTTGGAGCCAATTTGGTACAATCAAAGAGATGGAAAAAAGGGACCCTTCATCGTCATATTTTATTGAAAGAGCGTCAACAACCACATTGAATTTTACTTTCTTGTAAACGATCTCATAATCAGATCCAAATATCTTAGTCACCCATTTTTTTGCTCTAGGGATGAAGGACGTTGCTCCAGAAAACACTTGAGGCTCTGATGATCTGTCTCAATTTGGAAGCAATTCCCAAATAGATAAGGGAAATAGAGGTCCACTTCATGCATAATAGCCAATGTTTCCTTTTAAAAGATTGATTGGCCCAAATGTCACTGATTCATATCTCGAGGGATGAGATCTATATGGCTTGAATGCCAAGAGAGGAGGAGATTAGAAGTGCCAATCTTTCATGAAAATAAACATGGAAAAAAAAATGTAAATGAAGTACTTAGGAGGTGAGTCTCAAAGAGGAGACTCACCTCTAAAACTAATTACTAGTAAATTAGTCAGAGCTAATTAATCTCACAATGAACAATATAAAATATAAGAGAAGACAAAATGAGTAACTTGATATTATGAGAAGGCTTGCTAGGAATTTATATAGCATTACAGAATGGTCCATTGGACAAAGTCAAAAATATCTCATTAAATGAGTCTCTATTATTAGTATAATAGATCTAAATACCTAGCTAACTAAGTAGTGGAAAATAAAATCCAATACAATAATGTAAAGAGCTCATTAAATGAGTCTCTATTATTATAATAATAGATCTAACTACCCAACTAACTAAGTAGTGGAAAATAAAACCCAATAAAATAATGGAGAGGTGGGACTATCTTTGACCCATATGGGAAACCTGTTAGCCCAATTAATTATTGAGGAGGTGGGCATCTACATGGGAAATCTATTAGCTTTATAGCTTTATGACTTTTCACCCGAATTTAGACCATATACCCCCTAAAATTCAGATCATTCCCCTCCCCTTAGAAAATGATGGTCCCCATAATTTCACCCATACTAAAAAGAGACCCATGAATACAATTTTCTAATTCCCAATGAAGGGAAGGGTTTTGTGTGGTTGGTCCATAATGGTTTACATTAATAAAAAATGGAAAAATCATGACTTTGGAGGCTTTGAATCTCCTTCTACAAATTTATTCATAATTAATGCTATATGTGATGAAATCCAATTCCGTTGAAGACCCATTTGAGATACTAAAGATATATTTCTATAGATATGTGGAACTTATTATGAGGTGGCCCGTGGAGTGAGAAATTTATTGCCAAATTGTTAGTGATGCACAATCGTCTTGGAAGAAATACATGCACATATTCAATCAGTGACATCTCTCAAACCAGGAAACAAAATGAAATTCCAAGAAATAACCATTTAATATATTGAAGATATATTTCCAGAAATATGTGGAAATCCTTTTGTTGTTTCCTGAGAAAGGATAAAAAGACCGTTGAATATGGTGGTATGCGCAACATCCTTGGGTCAAATACATGCTGAGATTCAATCGATGATATCTCTCAAACCAGGAAGCCAAATGAGATTCCATGAAATATCCATTTGAGAAATTGAAGAGATATTTCCATCCACATGTGGAACTAATTCTATATTTTCCTAAGAAGGGAGAAAAATATCCTTGGATATGGTGGTACGCGCGGCCTCCTTGGGTCAAATACATGCTGAGATTCAATCGATGATATCTGTCAAATGAGGAAGCCAAATGGGATTCCGCGAAATAACCATTTGATATATTGAAGAGATATTTCCAATGAGCTATGGTAGATCCTTTGAAATTCTATGTAGAGGTCGTGGATCCTCTTTTAAGTTGTATGAGTGTAGAGGGACACAAAGGATGCCAAGGATTTGTAGAGCAGCATGGGATGTTGTAGAGGTTGTGGAACCTCTGTGGACAACATGGACACCTTGCAATTTTTTTGAAAATTTTGCAGACCTATGGATGTAGTGGATCCATTTATGGATGTAGTGGATCCATTTATGGATGTAGTGAATCCATGCATGGTTCTCCTTGTACTGGTGAACGAAGTTCCTAGGGGAAAACAAAATCCTTGTTGTGCATATGGACCAACTGTGATGCTTACAATGTATGGCTCGAAAAATGGATTCCTATAGTATAAAAAGGAGGTTGGTTATTGCTGCAAATGTTTGAACCCGTAGCATGCTTCAAAACCTTTTTTCGATGGAGAGTGTATCTGCTCTGATACCATTGATCCATATGTTGGGGGATGAGATCTGGATGGATTGAATGCCGAGAGAGGAGGATCTTAGATGTTCCAATCTTGCATGAAAAGAAGAATGAAAAAAACATGTAAATGAAGTACTTGGAAGGTGAGGCTAAAAAATGAGCCTCACCTCTAAAACTAATTACTAGTAAATCACTCAGAGTTAATTAATCTCACAGTGAGCAAAATAAAATATGAGAGAAGCCAAAATGAGTAACTTGATATTGTGAGAAGGATTTCTAGGCCTTTATATAGCAATACAAAATCGTCCATTGGACAAAGTAAAAAAGAGCTCATTAAATGAGTCTCTATTATTATAATAATAGATCTAACTACCCAACTAACTTAGTAGTGGAAAATAAAACCCAATACAATAATGTAAAGAGCTCATTAAATGAGTCTCTATTATTATAATAATAGATCTAACTACCCAACTATCTAAGTAGTGGAAAATAAAACCAATACAATAATGGAGAGGTGAGACTCTCTTTGACCCATATGGGAAACATGTTATCCCAATTAATTAATGAGGATGTGGGCATCTACATGGGAAATCTATTAGCATTGTAGCTTTATTACTTTTGCATCCGAATTTAGACCATATACCCCATAAAATTTAGATCAGTCGCTATGACAATTGTTTGCTAGTAAAGGCCAACGACCAACCATCTTGCATAAGGACTGCTCCAATTCCTTTCCCAGAAGCATCACATTCTAGGACAAAGGTCTTTGTGAAGTCAGGAAGGGCCATAACATGAGTGGTGCACATAACCACTTTCAAGACTTGAAAGGCATGATCAGCTACATAAGTCCAAGTGAAAGAGTTATTTTTTAGGAGAGCAGTGAGAGGGGCTGCAATCTTTCTAGAATTATTAACAAATTTGCGATAATAACCTGTCAATCCTAGAAAACCATGAAATATTTTGAGAGTCTTGGGGTGAGGCCAACCCTGCATATATTCAATATTCTTAGGATCCACCCTAACCCCTACCTTCATAGTGGCCCTCATAAGTTTGAAATGCATTCTTAGGGATGTCAACCTCTTTCATACGTATCTAGTGGTAGCCAGAATGCATACCAAGTTTAGTAAAAAACTGGGCATCACTTAATTCATCCAAGAGATAATCAATGACAAGAATGATAATTTTTTCTTTGATGGTGAGTTTGTTGAGGGCACGAAAGTCAGGACAAATGAACCAATAACCACAGGAGAAGAATAAGGGCTAGTACTAGGACAAATAACACATGTAGAAAACAATTCTTGAACAATTTTCTCAATTTCATTTTTCTTGGAAAAGGGATGATGATAGGGACAAACATTGGGAGGAAGGCTAATAGAAGCAAGGGGAATGGAATAATCAGGAACACCACAGTAAGGAGGAAGTAATTGAGGAGTGTAAAAAACAACTTGATGTTTGGAGAAGATGTATTGGAGGTCAGGAGGCATAGGGGGTGTCTCAGTGGCATGGATGGAATGGAGTTGTGCAATAATGCTAGAATGACCTTTTTTGAGGATATTTTCCATGCGATGGAAACTGATGATCTCAGGGTAACTGAATATGATTCCTTGGAACTTATATTGTTGGCTCTCTTGGTTGAATTGCATGTTTAATTCCTTAAAATCCATGAGAATGGGACCCAGAGTCCTTAGCCATTCCACCCCCAATACAATATCACAACCACTCATGTCGATAGAAAACATATGATATTTCATGTGGTACTGGACAATTTGGAGACACACATTTTCATAATGCTCCCCACATTTCATGGACCCGCCATTGGCAATCATGATTTGAAAGTTATTGACTGTTCGGTTATAGAAATTAGTTTCTTGGAAATGCGACGATGAATAAAATTATGGGTACTTCCACTGTCAACTAGGATGATGACCTTCTGATGCTTACTGTAACCAATTAGCTTGAGTTTTTTGGGAGTAGAGAAGCGAGTGAGAGCATTCAGGGAAATGACTAGTTCAACTTCTAGAGGGTTGGAAGGTGGAGTCATGTCAATGGGTTCAGGTGACTCGGTCACAGGTGGAGCCTCAACATCGTCTTCAAAAACATCCTTAGAGATTTCCATGAAAATATTTTCTTCCTTACACTTGTGCCCAGGGAAATATGTTTCCTCACAATTATAAAAAAGGCCCTTGCGTTAGCGTTCAATCATTTCTTCTCTAGTCAATTTATGGATCTTTAGTGGAGTGGAAGGAGTAGGGAAATGACTGGTTTAGGGAGAGGAATGAAGGAGGGTTTTCTATATTGAGAAGATAAAACTTGTTGTGATTCCTTAGCTCTTTTAGTAGCTTCCAACCAACTTTCAAGGTGAGCCATGAGGACATGGGAAAAAATCTCATCCTTGAGGCCATTGATATAGCATTTTCAGAAAAAAGAATTGGACATTCCCTCTGTGTGGAAATCTAATCGCTCAAAAGAAACGATAAAGTATTTCATTGTGCCAGATTGTTTCAAATTTTTCAAATGACCTAAATGGTTGGTGTTAGTATCAAAGCATTCATAAAGCTTGACAAAAAATTGTGTCCAAGACAGATACCCTTTGCGGGCATTTTTTCTCCATTTCCACCATTGCCAACATTCTTGATCTAGATGGAGAACACCATATCGGAGTTTGGCCAACTCATCTGTAATGTTGTACAAAGATAAATAATGTTCCATTTGAGTCACCCATCTGGTAGGATCCGATCCATTAAATTTTCTCACATTTACTCGTGGAAGGCATAGGTCATGCTGGAAGTGATTAGGCTGAAAATTCTGGGAATTGGAGAAAGTTTCATCTTTGGGGTGCAAAGGTGGGTCACAGGAGGTAAGGTCTGTAGGGATATTCATCTTGGCGTAGATCATGCAAGTGAAGGATGTAAGATGGGTAGAGAGGTCTTATTTGATTATTTCCATTTTGGTGTCAATGGAAGAATTCATGTTTTTATTGATGGTGGAAATATTGGCACTAATGTGCCTCATTTCCTACTGGGTCTCTGTGAAAGAAGAGGACAAGGAATTGAAGTGGGCTTCCAAGTATTGGCTACGAATGTGGGCCATGATGAAGGGGAAATATGGAGAGGAATGGGTGGGACCACATAGAAAATGGGTTATGGGAGAAGTGTATCACGATGATTAGGGAGACAAGGGGAATCCAATGGAGTAAGGACCAAATAAGGGGGTCAAGATGGGTTCAGGTCCACGATAATTTTTTTTCTTGAAAATAATAGGTAAGACTGGGATCATGGAGAAGAGAGGAATCCAATGGGATAGGGCTCAAATAATGGTTCCAGCAAGATCCTAACTTTGTTTTTACTCCTGCGGAGTTATCTTCCGATCTAAAGAATATTGCAGTGTTGAAATGCCCAAATTCTTAACAGGAATAAATGTGTAGTAATTTGGAAACTAGAATGCATGAGGCACAATTGCATGACAATAGATATTGTATGTTCTATTTTTATTTCTGTCCCAAAGGTTAGGGTATTCAGGCTTTCTACAAACAAGGGTTTTCCCTATGCTATAGCTCTCTGATATACATGCGGGGTCCAACAATAATACTCGGCCCAATATCTCATGGAACCAACTAAGGAGGATAGACTGTGCCCTTAGCTGTACTACCAAACTACCCAGGTACTAGAGAGTATCGTCCCGAGTGATGTTCTCAGTGACACTATAGAAGTCAGGCGACCAATCAATTTATCTACAAAGGGCTTGATTATATCTAGGTCGATATGTATACATGTATTTTTTGATGCGCTACCACTCGAAAGGTGGCCAACAATGTGTTCTTAAGTAACACTTGTATTTCCTGCATGTATGCTTCCTCAAACATGGATTTATTCATTGAACAACAAATCTCCGTAGCTTTAAGATGCCAAAATACGTCTCTATCCTGAAAAAAATTTAACCCAAAATTTTATGTCGAGGAAAGTGCTCTGATACCACTTGTAAGGTACCATATCTATTAAAATAGATGAGAACATAAATATTGCAGAGAATAAAAATGAAACAACATAATAGATGAGAACACAACACCAAAATAATACCTTTATTGATAGGAAACAATGTTCACTTGCCTCTTCGAGGGGGCAACCTCTAGCAGAGCAGAGATCTATTACAATAATTCTCAAGAAAAAGCTTCTCATGCCCTCGACTCGTATTTATACTTAATATATCTACCAAAAGACCAATCTAGAGGAAGATCTTCTGGAAGAGGAAGCTTCTATTAGGTCTTCTTACATTTGAATTATTCTTCCTTATTACTAGGCCTTATTAATATTGGCCTTTATTACATGGAAAATATATTCTTCTACCTACGTGAGGGGTTAGGGAGGTTAGGTCCCTAACAATGATATATACCCAAAAAAAACACTCACACCACACACCTATGTATAAGGAACTACACATTCTAACAATTCAGGTGAAGTAGAGCCCATTGCAAGGCTTCGACCAAGGATCCTTTTCATAATCAATGAACTCATGAGCTATTGTTGGCATCATATGGCACACCATGTTTGGTCCATGCCACATAGAAACAAATATTTGTGGCTAAATTTACTCATATTGAGTGGTTTTGTGAGCTAGGGAAGGTCCTTGATGATGGACATCAAGATGTGAAGGAGGTATGAAACATAAATCTTCGGTATAATGGGAAGTAGATAATTCAGTGGCAAATTTAAAAAGAGATAATAAAGGAAGAAAAGGGTCAAGATTGGGAGGGCTATTGGATTCCCTAGAAACTTCCCCCAATATTGGATCACGACTCATCATGCTAACTCTCATCAATTCCAAATCAAGATAAGATGATCAATGTAATGATCCCAAGCCATTATGCAAGGATCATCACTGTTTTGGTGTCTTTTTAAAACTTTTCTGAGTGAGGTATTTC
>ML776849.1:138909-220891 GCA_009831015.1 Picea engelmannii | reverse complement strand
CCCCTACACCTATGATCTGGTTCCCAAGGCACCTTGCAACTGTAGCAAAGTTGCGTGCTCCTAATGGGTGTGGGGTTTCTCTGTGCTTCCTTCCATCTAGTTGCTCTGGCTCTGCCTCCCTCTGCTATGCTGGTCCAATATGTAACCTCATCTTCGCTCCAACTGGGGTTTTTCATGGATATAAACTTTTGGAGAATTATTAGAGGCCCAAGTCTCTCACAAAGTGCATGATATTTTATTTCACAAATCACAGCTATTCCAACAAAATCTGTAGACCCCATCTTTCCTTATATAATATCCCTCAGGCTGGCAGGAGTCTAAGCTCTGATACCACTGTAATGATCCCAAGCCATTATGCAAGGATGATCATTGTTTTGGTCTCTTTTTAAAACTTTTCTGAGTGAGGTATTTCGTCAAACACTTTGTTGATCTACATTTTAGATGCATTTATATGTGTGTATGCAGAGATAACCATGGAACATACCTCAACCATATGCAATAAGATAGACAAGCCAAAACATCTCAATTCTTCTTTATTCATAAAATAGAGAAACCTGCTACAATGAAGATGCCGATCTAGAATGNTCAACAGATGGATAAGAAGATAGACAATAGATAAGAGCTGCTACAAAATTCTCCCGCTAATACAAAAGATGCCTCTAAAGGCTGAATGAGAAATGAAGATCAATACAAGCAGATCTGAATGCCAAACTCTCCAGCTGAAGAATGCCACGCTCCAATAGAAGGATGAAACCCTCAATAACTCGGCCCTGCTGCCAAAAGTGTCCAATGACCCTGATAAATATGCCAATTGATAGATCAGGTGATGGTAAGAACAACCCAGGTGACCGAATCTCCAAGATCCCTCTCAATCTCTGTAGATCTGAAATTCCCCCACTGAATGGTGCACCCCACTAGATGACTGAAACCCTAGATAATTTTTCCCTGCTGAAGGAGGCCTCCAAATTCTCTGAAACTCTCCATAAATATAGATCAGGACGTTGCAAGTCACTAGGTAAAGTCTCAGGGTCAGATCTGAAGTGTAACCCCTCCAAACAGACTAGATTTGGATCTCAAAAACGCCCTCCTTCTCTTCAATTCGCCCCACTGCTCAAGAAATAACCTGAGCCATAAAACTCTCTCAGAAAGCACTAGATCTGATGTCCAAGGCCCTGCAATGAAAACCCAAGTGATAGAATCCTCAACGGCCCTGCCAATCTCCTACAACGAATCTCTCTCCAAAGATGGTGCGCCCTTCTTGCTGGAATCCCTCAACTGGTGCGCCTTCTCTCTATCTACACATGAAACTAATGTAGAATCCTCCTGCAACTGAGTAGACTTGGAACTAGAATGGTGTGGGAGAGTATTGCATCTCCGAGACCATACTTGAGATAAGATAGGTGGAATCTTTCACCACCGAATCGTCCTCTAGGGTTTGTTATGTCAAAACCCTTAAAACCCCTAATATTAGGCTCACTAGCTAGAAGCCAGAAATCAAAATAAGATCATACATGAATATGAGAAGAGGCCCTTGCCTTCCTTTTATACTTTTTTGGCTCACCTTGTCCCTCCAAAGTGACTTTCATTTTATTAATATTTAATTAATTAATTAAATCACTTTAATTAATTAAATAACCTTTTTACCTCTGAAAATCTCCTTATCTCTCTTTGTGGCTTCCCTGGCCATTGAAAGTCACTTCTAGCCATCCCATCCTATAGTGTTTCTCCTCCCGATTCCAATGAGCTATTACACTGAGAGGTTCCTCCAAGTAATGTGCCCAAAATGACCTCTTCAGTGAATTCCATTGACTTATAGCTCAAAATAGTCAAAATCATGGAAATCGTCGGAATGCAACGAAACCAAAGCCAACTTGTGCAGAATGGCTCATAATGATGGAATATGATCATCAATGCAATTTGGACCCCACAATGCCTCTCAAATACCCCTGTACTCGCTCTAGCATCCATCTGGCTACTTTGGTCATTATAAATCTTTGCCCTGTGATGATGTCCCAAAGTGGGGACATTACAATCAATGAGTCATCTCATACTTTGGATTTTCTATGTATTCCATGACTTCCAATATGGCATTATCTGAAGGCAACTCAGTATCTAGGAAATCATGTGAATGCGGGGAAGTCAACAACCTGTTCGAGTGAAGTATTTAGATCAAACTCCATATGAGGATGGAGTTGCAGAATAGTATTAGTGGATGCTGATGGGATTTATAAATTGATGATATCTATCGATGTGAATAGAATGGAAGCTCCATATGATTTAATGTACTTGATATGAGGTACCATCTAGGGATCGATAGACTTGAGGGATCCACTGGAAAAGGATGAAATCATGTTGATAGGAGAAAATTTCACAAAAGAAGGTGGTGGGGGAAGAGGAAATGTTCCCATAAGTGAAGAATATTTGAAAATCCTTGCACCAACATTCATGTAAGACTATCGGGTATCACTGACAAAGGGTACATTATATCCCACATTGGATCCAAGGTCTAGGGTGAAAAACACAAGTTGATCGATCGCCATTATTTTCCCTTGATGAGGGAAATGTAAGACCCTAAATATTGAAGAGACAACGATAGTCATCTCGTAGAACCAAGTGCACCCGAGTAACAAATTGTACTCAAGAGGTGCATCGATGACCTCCACAGCAACAAAGATAGTCTTACCACCTAACGCGATGGGTAAAGTAGTGATAATTCCATGGGGCTAGAACATATGTCCAACAAATTATTTTAAGAATATTGCAGAAGTGTCGATCTTAGGAGATTTGAGGGCCTTCCAAAATGACATAGACATGATATAAGTTGAGGCTCCTTCATCAATCACAATGTGAAGTATATTTTCCCTCATCATTCTCGCTTTGATATGGAAATAAATTTGATGATGATGAACCTGATCATAATCAAAGGTTATCAAAATCAACTCTCAGGGATCAACCCCGCCTATAAAAGACAAAAAGGTTTTTCGATGCATTGGGAATCTTTGGAGAAATTTGAGTGTGGAAATTGTTGGGCCCTTCGTTTTTGGATTTGAAGCTACACAAGAAGGATTATAGTACCAATTTTGGTTTATCACGAGTTGTGCCAGATAAAAAAAAAGCTGGACAATGGAGAGAGGAAAAGTAACAAAAATTGGTTGCAGAAAAGGACAATGCAACGCCAACAAGGCAAAAGCAGTTACAACAAAACAAGAAAGCCTACGAGCCCAAAGCCAAAATATCCCAATCAAATTATATATATGAGATGTATACGATTGTAAAAGGGTTCTAGGGTTCTCTCGCTTAGCTCTGGGTTCTTTATCTTGACATGTTGAACTTTGTTGTTGTTAAGAAAATGTTGTACATGTAGTCTGTATTTTCGGTTCTTGGTAGATAGAGCTCTGCGACATGAGTTTGGAGCCAGAGGTTTGTAACATAGTACTAACTTGTATCTTTGAGGTTGTATCTAAGAGTTTTGATGTTAATATATGAAGAAGGACCCGAAATTTTGAAATATAATGTGTCATACTGTGTTTATGATTATGAATTTTATCTTTACAATACTTATTTATGATTGATAAGCTCAATATGATGTCTCTGTGTATAAATGATTCTCGCAACTTAAGTATCTTTAGTTCCTACATGTATGAGCTCATATTTGTTCTGTCGTTATCCTGTCCTGTGCAAGATCATGGTGAATATGGAAGGTTTTGGGAACCCACCTGAGTATTATCCTTGCCCTTCCCTATCCTTCTGTCTTGGTTGTGCTTCGGGTGAGACTTATTCTCTTCAGAGGAGATGAAAATGCCAGTGCTCTAGACTACACAGAACCTTTTCTTGGTAACCTGAGAAGGACCCTGGTCTGATCAATTCCGTGCCAACAAAATGGTTCTGTTGCGGGGACCTGCGTTAAAAGGGAACCTATAGGGAGAATGCTTTCGTGGATTCACATATCTAATATTCACCAATGGTGGGAGAGAAATTGTGATGCCTTCATATGGAAAGAAGAAGAGCTGAGAGGAAAATATGTGAAAGATACACAGGAGGTAGTATTTTACTCGGAAAGATCGAGCGACCAGTACAAGATATTCTAGGTTAATTTCCTGAAATAACTTTTCCATTGGATATATAGGCTCCAAGAAGCTCCAGAATTCCAAGAATGAGTCAAGAGGACCTGTACTTGGGATATATAAAATATTGTAGTACTTCATCGGTTGGATAACCTAGTAACGCGAGCAATCGATTTATGGGTCAATACCACATCAGAAGGATACATTATTGAGTTTGCAGGTGAGAATCACCAACTTTTTTCACGAGAAGAAGCATATTTCAAGAAAGACGCCAGGGGAATACTGTTGAGAGAAATCCCCCTGTGGACTAAGGTTTTATTGATGGAAGAGGGGATGCTAACTATGTCCCTGACCGAGATGGAAGCGTAAACACCCTCTCTTTGGGTAGGGAAATTTTGGGGTCGAGTCATGGCCTGAGAGAGGGGAGAGGGTTCTTTGACAAATGGGGGAAACAACAAGAAATGGACTCAAGAGACGAGCGAGCCTTGAAAAGAGTCATCATAGTTGAGAAGTGGTGGCATGGTAATATAAATAAAGAAGAAAAATAGTCCTAGAAGTTGCAGAAAGAAGTCATACCAGGGGAAGTAGAGGAAGTACAGATGGAAGAGTTGCAGAAGATGAGAATATGGGAGAGACTGACCAATCAAAGATTAAGCAAGAGAGAAGCACAAAGAGAAGGAAGTCCCCAGGAGGGTGGATGGGAAAGAGAAGGTGTATAATCAAGGGAGAAGGAAGTCGGCATGGATCTTGAAGAGGAAAGAGAATATTCATCCCTGATGCTAGGAAATATCAGGAATTCGGCTGAAGAGACTACTCCAAAGGAAGAGAACGAGACTCCCCCGATCAAAGAAACTCACCCTGAAGCCAGTCCTAAATCACCCATACCCCAAGTGTCTTCTATACAAGTGGTAAATTTGATACTACCTTATTATACTAATTTTGTTCCAGTACAGCTAGTTAGTCAGTCACAACTGGGAAGTGCGAGTACAGGGAGAATATTGGGATCCCCTGGTAGGTTGCAAACAGGACCGTCAGGTTTTATTTTGATAGGAGAAGCAATATAAAAAATGGTTGGTAATGTGGGAGGTTCGATTGCTCGATACCCAGAATTTTGGGGTAAAGGATACGAATATGTTGAGCATCATTGGTTCTTGTGTGAAGTAATCTGGAGGTCCAGAGGGACTCCATATGTGAATAAATTGGTTGAGTTCTAGACTATCTTGAGAGGTCATGCTCTCAAATGGTACATGAAGGTTATTGAGCCAGGAGTGTCAAGAATGAAAGGTCAAGCATTCACACTTGACCAGGTACGAACAAGGTTCATAGTGTATTTTTATCTACCTCAGTTAGAACATCAAACTCTGTCCGAGTTGTGTGAGATTCAACAAAGGGAAGGTGAGTCAACCTAGGAATATAGCCATAAGTTTAAAGATGCTATAGGGTGGTTAGCACACCCAATTCATGAGGAACATCAAAGAGAATGGTATATTCAGGGATTGCTACCTCTGACATGGATTCCATTAAAACAACAATGGATAGCCACTTTGACAGATGCCTTAAAGCAATCAATGAATATTGAAGCCATAACAGGATATCAGGGGAGCCTGAAAGTGACCAGACCCCCAGCAGATGCAAATTTGTCACATCTATAAGGGAAAATATAAACACTTACAGAAAATATTCAAGAATTGATGATACCTAGACCAGGATGACCACAGGTTTGGTGTACCGTATGTTACACAGAAGTACATATGGTGAACGAATGTCCACGAATGAGTGGAATGGAACCTCCTCAGAATCCGATGGGACCCTCACCAGGACCCACGGGAGGTGTTGTGTAAGTATATGAAAATTTACCATTCCATAACCCCACCCCATATCATGCTTTTCCAGGTAGCCAAGTAGCGCCAACAGTCGAGTATTGCGAGATTTTCCAAATCCATGGGCATGGGACGAGATAGTGCCCCATTATTCAAAAGTATTAAACAATACCAATTACTATACATTGTGAGTTTTGCGCATATACCACACATAATACCAATCAATGTAGAGTGTTGGATGCACTTGCAAACATGTTGGATCGAACAACATTCAGGGTGAATGAAACCCTTCAGTGATCGGGAAGAGGTCGAGGAGGTGGAGCCAGAGGAGAATTTAGAGGAGGAAGAACTAGGGGAAGAGGACCAAGTATATGCTATAAATGTGATGATCAAGGCCATATGTCTAGAGACTGTCTCCATCCGAGGTGCCCATGGTGCTCTCATTGCAGAACCAATGGGCATGCAACTGAAGACTTCCCAGAACTAATTGCAAAATGGGAATATCAGGTACGTCAACAAGGAACTAACATAATTAGTTCAAAAATCAAGAGAGTTATTAGAGGACAACTTCCAAACATTAATATCTTCACCCGAGGAGGGGCAAAGACTGGATTTGATGCTAATAATTTACCTCAGATCCACAAAGCAGCACCTAAGGAAGACATGTATGATCCTCTGAAATAGAAGTTGTTCTTTACAAATTCCATAGAAGTATTTCAGAATATCCCTATCCCTGAGATGCAAGAGAAACCCCCTCATCCTATTGTTTACCCTAATATTTTGCAAGTCTCTGCTTCACCCCCTACACCGAGAAACCCTATAGTCACACTGAGACAACCTGAGAAACCACAAAATGTAGTTGACCTTTGGTTTTAGTTATTTTCTGATATTTTTGGGAACGACCAATTAACAAAAAAATTGTGCAATGTGCTATACCTAGTTCTAGGGAATGAATAACCCTCAAAATAAAGAATAAGGACTAATATTCCCGAGAAGAGTACTCAAAGAGTGTAGAGAAGGAAAGTACGAACTGTAAAAGAGTTTAGACTAGTAGCCCAACTAGATGAGTTTGAGATTAAGGATGTTGTATTAGATCTAGGATCTGATGTTTACATTCTTCCTAAAAAGACTTGGGAAGCCTTAGGAAAACCTTGGTTGACATATTCCCCAATCTAGCTAAGAATGGCCAATCAATATTGTATTTTCCCAATAGGAAGACAGGAGAATGTAGAAATAGATGTTGCGGGAGTCAAGACTATAGCTAATTTTGAGGTGATCAAAATCATGAGGGATAAGGACCCTTATCCTGCACTACTTGGTATTGATTGGGCTTATGACAACTATGCAGTGATTGACCTAAAGAAAGACACTATGAAATTTGAGACAGACGGAATCAAAGTAGTTCAACCTTTGGATCCGTATGTAGGCCCCTGATATACGGATACAATGGACAACAATATGGAGGGAGAAGACTTGGATTAGTTGTACATTGTAACAACAAGAACAAGATAAGATTACATAAATCCTACTGCTAATGGATCAGTAAGTTGGAGGAGTATAAAATCAGTGGATGAATATTTAGAACTAGCATTTGACAGTTGGCAGCAAGGTTCATACGAAATATTTTCAAGAAGATGCGCAATTGTCAAGGAATTTAGATGGGTGGGAACCGAGGTCAGAGAACACCCAATATATGATGGTACCTCAGGACTTGAAAATTTTATGGTCAGCATGGAAGAAAAGGTAGTGGAAGATCAAAGGATCTCAGTACTGGATTTATCCCTCCAGAACACCCTTGCCAGATGGTGGGCCAATCATAAAACCTTACTAAAAAATTGGGATGATGTAAAGAAAGATATCAAATATAGATTTCAATATAAGGAGCAGTTGGAATCGGAGATGTGGATGGATTTCCAAGTGGTGCAAATGTTCAACGAAGAGTCTGATCCTAAAGAACATATTGAACAATGCATGACACAATGGCAAGTTGTGGAAATACCATATCGCTTTTGGGTTCAAGCATTTCCCCACTCACTAGGTCCTATCCTGAAAGATTGGTTTATTCATGAAGAAATCGAGAGATAGACCAATGACTGGAAAGTGTTGGCAGATCACTTTTTCAAGGAATTCTCGTTTACAAGTAAGTACCTTGAGCTTGAAGTAGTCCTGCAAAGAATTAAATAATTCCTTTTTTCAGACAATAGTAAACAGAAATCAGACCTAGTGGTATGTGCAAAGCATAGTCGATAACTTCAGACTAATATTCACCTAAACTTGGACAAGAGACCTATAGAATTATATAAGATTGAGAGGTATTTATAAATCCTAGATGAGTTAGAAGAATTGAGGAACTTATCCATTAAAGAGACAGAAGGGAGAAGAGAAATCCAGAACATCATACCCAATCAGATTGATAGTTCTTATAATCACCCATTGAAATTGTGAAAAGTCAATATATGGACCACATATAGCTATGGTGGGAGATTACTGGGATGGGCAAATGAGTCAAGAAATACAGAATTTGTTGCGAGAATATGATGATTTTTTTCCAAAGACATTTTCAGAGTTAAAAGGGATTAAAGGAGTTATGAGAGAGATGAAAATTGAATTAAAACTAGGATCAAATATTGTGAGGCATAGACCATACCGCCTTAACCTCAAAGTGAAAGAAAATGTTAAGAGGGAAATAGACAAGATGTTGGAAGCTGGAATTATTTTTGCAGTGGAATAACAAAAATGGGTTAGCCCAATAGTCATCTAGAGAAAGAAGGGAACATAAGACATTAGGGTCTGTGTGGACTATAGAAGCCTTAACTCTGCCTGTGTGCATGACTCTTTTCCAACACCTTTTACTGAGGAGGTGCTAGAACAGGTTACGGGGAAAGAATCTCACTCATTTACAGATGGATTTTCGAGGTATCACCAAGTAAGGATTGCTTAAGAGGAAAAAAATAAGACCACATTCATAACATAATGGGGGTCATTTGCATACAACGTGATGCCATTCAGACTAAAGAACGCCCCTATAGTTTTTTCTAGTATTGTAATAGCATCTTTCCGAGAATTTATTCACAAGATTATATAAGTTTATATGGATGATTGGACGATATATAGATTGCTCAAGGAACATGTAGCACTACTACGTCTAATTTTTGAAAGATGTAGAGAATTGCAGATATTGTTGAACCTCATAAAGTGTATCTTCTGTGTGCCACATGGAAATTTGTTGGGCCACATAGTACGTCAAGAGGGAGTACTGGTAGACCCAACCAAAGTTGTGATTATTGTGAACATGCTGCCACCTATGAGTGCTAAGAAGTTGCGCTCCATGCTGAGGCACATAGGGTACTATCGCAGGTTTATCAAATGATATGCAAATATCATTGCACCTCTGGAAAATCTACTAAATAAGGCCAAAGTGTTCCAAAGGACCCTAGAATGTGATAAAGCATTCGAGCCCTAAAGGAGAAGCTCAACACAACACCTATTCTAATATTTCCAAATTGGGAAAATGAATTTCACGTCCACGTAGATGCTTTAGGTATTGCCTTGGGAGCTATCTTAGCGCAACTAGGATGGAGCCATGGATCATCCTATATATTTTGTGAGCAGGAAGTTGTCGCAAGCTGAGCACAACTATACAATGACAAAAAGGGAGGGTTCAACTACGATTTACACTTTGCAGAAGTTTAGACATTATTTGTTAGGTTCTCATTTTAGGTTCTTTACTGATCATTCTGCATTAAAATATCTAGTTAAAAAACCCGTGTTGGAAGGGATAATTTGTAGATGGTTTCTACTGTTTCAAGAATTTTCTTTTGAAGTGATCATTAAGCCTAGAAGATGTAACATAGGGTTTGATCGCCTATCTAGATTAAAGTCAGGGGAAAGTGGCAGAGCAGTCGATGATCAGGTCCCAGATGCAGACATGTTCCGAGTTGAGGCCATACCATAATACCTAGAAGACATAGAAGTCTTCTTAAGTATAGGGGCCTGCCCAAAAACATACTACACAACCCAGAAACACCATATGGTGGTTAGAGTAGTGGACTATCAATTGATTGCAGGGAAATTGTATAAATTGGGACTCGATGGTATCCTTAGGAGATGTGTCTTGGATCATGATCAAAGACAAGATATACTGTGGGAGTGCCACAGTGGAGTTGCGAGAGGTCATGTGAGAGGAAAGGAAACTGTGCAGAAGGTCCTCCAAGCTGGACTATGGTGGGACACGCTCTTCAAGGATGTAAAGGAATATGCTATATCATGAAATGTTTGTCAAAGAGTGGGTAAGCCATCATGACAAGTTGAATTTCCACTTCAACTAGTTCGAGCCTTACAAGCATTTGAGAAATGGGTGGTTGAATTCATTGGTCCATTCAACACCACAACTAAGCATTAAAAGGCTAGGTACATTATTACCGCAACTGACTACCTTACATGTTGGGCTGAGGCAACAATTGTTCAAGATTGTTTGATCGATATTGTTGCTAGGTTCATGTTTGAAAATATTATCACTCGATTTGGATGTCCTAGGAGTCTGACCAGTGATCAGGGATCTCATTTTATCAGTAGTGCCATAGCAAATATTACAATAGAGTTCTTGATCCAACATCATAAAAGTATCCCCTACCACCCGTAAGCCAATGGAACAATAGAGGATTTTAACAAGTTTTTGGTGATAGGTTTAATGAATATTTGTTGCACAAACATGGAAGATTGGGATGACAGAGTTACAACAGTTTTATGGGCTTACAAGACAACCATAAAGAAACTCCACAAGTTCACTCAATTTCATCTAGTTTATGGGAAAGAGGATGTGGTGCCTACATAATTCATTAATCCAAGTTTGTACATTGCACAGATCACACACATGTTAGAGGAAGAATCAGTTGCGCAAAGACTCATGGAGTTACAAGAACTTGAGCAGACCAGGTTTTTAGCAGACTTCCATCAGTCAGTTGAGAAAGAAAGGTAGAAATCTTGGCATGACATACACATTAGGAATAAATTATTTTCACAGGGAGATAAGGTCATACTATATGACATTCGATACCATAAGCATCCATGCAAGTTGTGCATGCATTGGTTGGGACCATTTATAGTTGCAGAGATTCGACCTTCTAGAGCAGTGAGACTTGTGCAACTAGATGGTATATTCTGGCCAAGATGGGTGAATGGAGATCACCTGAAACCCTATATGTCTCATAATTGAGCTAAAGGACTATTTCTCTAGTCCAAAGGAGCATGTGTAGTAGTTAGATTTGATTTTTTTTTCAATTTCTGTAAATTCGGTTAATAAAGTCGACGTGTGCAGTGTTGCACCGCGACATGTAGTTCATTTATTTTTCTTTCTAAGTGCTGTTTGATGCATAACTTCTTACTGAACAACGTAGGATCATAAGTGTCAAGAACCTATTAACGACAGTCATTAATATGATGGGGAACCCTTTATGGTCAAAGGGAGAACGAATCTGGAGGCAATCTGAGTCCATGTGCCACACAGACCCAGTGCAGTCATAGCCTTTATTACTGCTACGATACCCTGTCTGAATTTAGTTAAGCCATAGATCCGCGATACGTGAAGATGCCATTGGTATTCACACCGATATTATCATCTGTCAAATGATAAGGTTTGAAATTGGCCACGTCCCTGTTCAACTTTCACAGTAAATGCTAGAATCTCCCAATAGGATTTATCCCGTTAACCAGTTCCGTCGGACAACTCAAATCCAAGTTGCATCTATAAGGTAATGATGAATAACAATTATTACTGAACTTTCCAGCTAAGCCCGAGTATAAGTCTCTGAGAACTTGGTGTAGGATGAATTGTTTCCCAGAACAAACTTAGCAATTTATGAATTCTGCAGAGTGAGAAAGCCTGTGTAATACCTCGACCATTAGTCGCGAACCCTAATCCCTGTTTCACTTTTCCAAAATTTTGATAGTTCATATTGACCATGCTGAGAGCTACAGGAATCCAAAGCACCATTTCCAAGGATGCGGTACCAGATGATCCCTGCGACCCTTGATTCAAGGTCATGGGTGATCTCAAGGGGAAGGTGGAGCAAGTCAAGCTCCTCGACCTCAACTTAACAGAATAGGTCGTGTTCCCCTAGATGAACATAGATGTTTTATGAAGTGTCTCTCCACATGAGTTGGGAGGTTTTGGCCCTTGACCAATTTTTGGAGAACCTTGGTCACATTTGATCTATTTTGGGACTTCGACAGGCTGGTCGAAGGCCGAGTGCAAGGAGAAGTGGAGATTGCAGGATCTCGGCCCCTTCTTAGGGAATTTTTGGGTTTAGGGTTTATGTAATGGGTATGGGATATCGACCCATGGGTTCACCCATGTTTAGGCCCTTTTGTAATGTATAAACAGACATCTAGGCAATGTAAGAAACATAAGTGATCTAGAGGCAGATACGCTAAGTGCTAGAGTTTGATCTATGTGATCGCAAAGGCTTTGTGCATACTGTGTGTTAAGAACTTGCAGAGCTAAGTGCAAGTGATTGTAATAAGCTTGTTTTTAAGAAGGCTTTATGATAAACCTAGCTTGGGGAAGGAGGATCTGGCGAGGTGTGCACATATATCTTGTCTTATGCAGAGTGGATTCTTGTGGCTCTGTGCTCGTAGAAGATTGAGGGAAGAGAATAAACAGAGAGAAGAGTTGGTGGATGTAACCCCACACTGGGGTGAACCATGTATATCCTATGTTTTGGTTGCTTTGTACATTATAGTTGTTATGTTATTAATGTGATGTATTATTAGTGCAATGATATATGTTAGATGCATCTGATATAATATCTTAGTGCCTAGTGATGTGAATGAATGTTATATCTGATTTGTTTCTATGTGCTAAGTGCTTGGATGTGTTAGATATTGTTGAATACTATGCTTTTCTGTAATGAGGATTTCAATCTGCATTGTGAATAAGGGTTAAATGCTAATGAACGTTAAACTACCAAGTTCTCTGTTAATGTTGTAATCATAGATCTATGTCCCAGCTAGGTTGCGGACATATGAGTCCTACAACCCCCTTGCCTCTACCTCGGGTGAGACTTCATATGCTTCACAGGTGTTGCCAAAAGGGTTAGTAGTTAGGGTTTTGTTGGTGCATTGTTGAAGTATTGAACCCTGGTTCTTCCCCTGTGCCAACAAATGGTTCTATTGCCGGGACCTGAAACTGTGATTCTTGGGAACTGAAGAAAAGAGAAAGCTATGTTCGTAGATCTACTACCCTAGTGCGTAGTATTCTACTTGAATTACAAAGCTCTGTGCTAAAGAGAGAAGTCTGATTTGAAGAAAAGAGGTAAGATCTTGAAGCTTTGTGCTCTGAGAAAGGTAAGATAAGTGAAATTTTTTATTTCAAAATAATGGATCTAGGTATGTTTAATAGATTTGGTTCTAGTCTGAAAACTAGGGTACAGTTAGAAGAAATAATATTTGATATGAATAGATCTGATAAGAATAGTGAAATATATGTTATCCCTATGCATAGAAAGGATGTTTGGACTAACAAATGGATGCAGGATCCTAGAAAGAATTTCTTGCAGGTTTGTTACTGTGATACCAGTGCATAGTACACAATATAGGAAAGGTTGGGGGTCATTTAAAATAAAGAGATGATTAACTCTTTGCTATAGTTGCAGAAGACTCGGACATCTTTCTAAGGAATTCCCTGGTAGAGGTCCTATTTTCCTTTGTTGTAAGGCTACTAGACATGAAGTTTTGGATTGCCCTAGAATGATTTCTAAAGTTGAAAAGATGAATATGAGGCAAGAAAACCATGAGATAGGCCAAGAAACTAAGGATATGATAAAACCCCAGAAAGAATCAAAGACTGTATTATTACAGATAAAAGAAACCCTAAATGGTCACAAAGATATCAAATTATTAGAGATATTAAAAGAGAAGGAGTGCATAGAAACAAGAATAGGAAACTTCAACATAGACTGTGTTTTGGACGAGGAAACCCAGACGAATATCATGACAGAAAGAACTTGAGAAATTTTGGGAAAGCTTGCTATGGTTCCTTCATTAGGAGGAATATGATTATTTAGAGGAAATATGATAACCCTATGTGGAAGACTTACCCAAACATCTATCAGTGCTTATGGAGCTTCGACAAAAGAAGAATTTGAGATCATTAAGTTTGTTGAGAAAAACGCCCCATTTTCTATTTTGCTAGGAAAAACCTGGATTAAGAAAGATCAGATACGAAGGAAACAAGAAGAGGAGGATCTAGAACAAAAAAAGAAATAACTAAGAGATTTTATGGCTAGGAGAATAGCGCACTTACTGGAAGAACAAGAGGACCAATCAAAGCTACTAAGGACTAGAGATATGGATGTCGAAGTTGAAAGAACACATGAAGACTTGAAACACCTGTTTTTACAAGAGAGTAGAGCACCTACCCCAGAAAGAGAAGAAGTATTACCCTCGAACCCTATTAAAGACCATCCATAGTGAAAAGTTACTATGCCAAGAGGAGATAAGAATGATAATGGAAAGATGAAACCAGTGACTCAGATTTCAGGAAAGAAATCTAGAAAGCTCATCAAGAAGAAAGCAAAGTTAGAAAAGTTCCAAGAAGCTCCAGGGAGGACTCCGCAGAAAGAAGGTTGGAAGAATAGGAACTTCACAGGATAGCAGAACAACAAAGATTGTCACTTCGCCATGGAAAATAAATATGACCATTGGAGGCGTCATGACCGTTAGAACAATGCTCTAGAACGGATAGAATCACAGTTATTGCTAGAACGTTCGCCATTGGACTGTTGGGACCACACCATAACGGATGGAATAACATTGATTGAGACATTCTTTCCCATTGGTAGATTCTGTTACAACGTTTTCTATTTATCCCATTGAGCGTT
Organism: Picea engelmannii; assembly: GCA_009831015.1. Lineage (NCBI taxonomy): Eukaryota > Viridiplantae > Streptophyta > Pinopsida > Pinales > Pinaceae > Picea > Picea engelmannii. The sequence goes on along the minus strand of ML776849.1, from coordinate 206,128 downwards.
GCACCGAGAACACTTTTTCCAATTGTGATTATCCGAGCCCATAGAGAACTAGTTTTTTTCACGCAGTAATTATTGAGACCTCGCCAACTGTTCTGTTACATTGAGTGTTGTTCACCAACCTAAGATATCAAATCTCGAGTGTGCATGTCAGATGAAATTAGCGCAGTAGAAAAATTCATTGAAGATATCCTCTTAGACCTCATGGCTGAGAAGGTGATGTTCGCAGGCATCCAAGCCTCGTTGACGAGAGGAGTGAAAGCATCCCTGTCGAATTCTCATGGATCTGGACCATCCCAAGCTGCGACAGAGAAAAAAATGAAGCATCATGATGACTTAGCGAATGCGAATCTCATCCCATCTATCCTTCCTAACTACATCTTGCCTCTAGCTAGCGCGGTGAGTCATGACAGCTTCCCGTGGGACTTCGACTACACAGTCATCACTACATACCTTCCGAAAGGGATATGCGTAGTCAGACTGCAGTTGGAGAGGGTTCCGACATTGAATATCAATGACTATAATCTAGGATACTGCAAGAACTATGGCATTCTTACACCATACAAATATTTGACCAGGACCAAGGGGAAGAAGTCGAAGATCATCCCCCAGTCATGGACTATGGACATCGTGAGCTCCACTATCTTGAACGTGATAAAGATACCACACTTTGGAAGATATCAGGAGGTTAATGCATGTGTTAAGCTCTTGTTTTCGTGCTTTCATGGTGGTTATCTATGGTTGGACAGGCGTATCATAGTCTATCCAACATTGATCCATCAGATCACCAGATTAAGCATACAAGGACCAGACCCACAAGAATTTTATCCAGGGAAGGCTGCAGATCGCACCCTGGTGTAGACAATCAAAGACACCTATGGCGATGTGGAAAAGGGGAAGCGGGGCTACAAGGTAGCCTCCATCCAGAATGGCACAGTGCACCTATCCTGCTAGTTGATTGCTAGTAAGCTAGTAAGGAAGAACAAACCTACACAGGTCACGGGGTTTGTCATCGACCTCGCAGGAAAATGCGTGGAATGGATACAAATGAACTGATCGAGCTTCCTTGTCAATCATTTAGAGAAAGACTACCTCAAATATCAGTACCAGGGCTATGATATCCATTTTAGTTGGTTGTTGATCCTCATCATCTTAGGAGATGTCGGAAGGTGCGACATTCCCTGAGATTGAGCCATCAGAACCCTTAGTTGCGAAGTTCACTACACTCTGGTATTCAAGCAACATGGCTAAAAAATGGTAGTCAAATGCGGTGTTCCACACCTATTACCTACAGTTGAAGAGGGATATTGAGTATTCCCCTCGCATGACACCGAATACCCTGCACAGGTTCAAACCATTTGTGAAGTTCCATGTAGATAGAAATTTTATTTATATCACTGCGTGAGGAGATGAACATAAAGAAGAGCTCCAATATTACTACAAGCTCACTGAGGAGGACATGGAAGAAATAACTAAGGAGTGGCACGCAGATCTCCTTGTACCAATCAACGAGGCATAACTATCCGACCCTAACATAATCGAAAGTCCTCTGGTCACATTATGCACCCAACAGTAGCAGAAGGAAGAAAAAGGAAGAGCTATAGAAGTTGAACAACACATCAGAAGAGACTGTTTCAGACTCATTTGGAGGGGGAGGTGATGACGAAGTAGACAAAGAAGAAGATAAAGGAGAAGAAGACAAGAAGAAATAAGGTGAAGTAACACCCCCTAGGGACCCTATTGACGAAGCTAAGAACTCCAAGAAAAGAAAGGTTTCCCCCATGAAACCTACATCATGAAAGAAGACTAAAGCTACTAAACCATAGATGCAGGCTGTGCTCACGATGGATAACATAGATTTCATCATCGTCATTGTCTCAGATACCTCAGAAGATATCTTACAGCACAATGAAGCCAAACAAGAGACCATGTATGAAAGAATTGAAGCAAAGATGAAAGGGGTCCAACAAGCCTTCCACTCCAGCCGTGTAGTGTCCACTGCACCACCATCATTAGAATTAATAGATTTGGGAGACGAACTTGCCCAGCTCCATCGAATAGCAGATGCGACCGAAGCTCACCTTTGTCATGTTCAGGAAGAAAAAGAGGAGGCCACAGAGGCCTTAAATAAAGAAAAAGAGGAAGCCATAGAATAATTTCAGGTTGCACAATAGGAAAGAGACGACATCCAAGCCAAGTTTGCAGAGGATAGAGCACAAATCTAGAAGGAGAAGGAACAGTTGCTCACAGGGCAGATTGGAGTTAAATAAGCAGTCATTAGAGCAGTTCGCTCTATGACGAGCTTAGAATATATGGAAGAAGGCCCAGTAGAAAGATAAGTAGGGAATCTTTCTGAAACCATTAAGTAGCTCCAATAACAGATAGCTAAACTGGAATTACAAACAGTCCCAAGCACTTCATAGGAAGTGTGAGATATAAGAGAATAAACTACAAGGAGAACAGTTGAGAGAATCAAGGCATTAGCCTTAGAATGTAAAAAACTCAGCAGTCGAAGTGCGTATACCTACGAGCGCCTTGCAGAGGACCCTGAGCTCAGGATACTAGAGTCACAGCTCTAAGAGGAAAAACAAAAAGAAACAACAATGCAAGCGCAGTTGAAGCTACTATCACCAGTCGAGAGGATGAAAAGATCCCAGGAACAGTGCACAGTTTAGCAATAGGCCCATGCCATTCAGAGTAAGGTCATGGAAGTGACCCAATGACTCCAGCCAATGCAAGATGTAACTTGCACACTTTTTGAGTAGATTGAAGGACAAGGTGCACAACTAGAACAAGTAGTCACCTTAGTTGAAAAATGATTGGAAGGACCTGTCACCAATAAGGTCATTCAAGAGTTTGTCGAGAAGGAGGCTCTGGCGAAGCAACAGGTCGAAGCATCTCGAGCCAAGCTCGAGGCATTTGAGGTAGAGTTACCCAGACCAGAGTGACTCGAGACGAGTCACAAGGTGAGTGTTGGGGGCCTGTTGACCCTTGACCACGTTTTGGAGAACCTTGGTCATGTTTTATTGTTTTTGGGACTTCGACAGGCTGGTCATGTAGTTTTTGCAAGTTTTAGAAATTTACATCACATTATGGAAAAATATATCAAAATAGTTTATCATACTCTAGATTTAGTTTAGTTAGTTTTGGAAATGATAGTACATTTTAGTCATTTATTGAGTTAGTTTTGGAAATGGGAGTACTTTTTATAATTTTACTCATTTTACCCATTGGTGCACTACCTCTACCAGTCAACGACACAGTGGGAAATATGAGAACCCCACCAATTCCCCCTCGGGACACCCAAATATATTCAGTTTTCTTCATTCAACCTTAGATATTTCAATGTTGGCCCCATTCACTTCTCATTGTGTGGGGTCGGTGCAAGATGACATTGGTGGGTGAATTGAAGCTTCTGTGACATCAAATCAACTTGGTAATTCAATAATCAAACCCTCCTTAATTATTATGCGGTGACATCAAACATCCTTAAGTATCAAAATCCTCCCATACTTTAACCCCATGCCTTTAGAAAAATTAGAAAACCTTTAACCAAGTATCTAGTCAGTGCATACATGCACATATTGAAGAAATTTCAACGTTGGCCCCATTCACTAGTGCTAAGATGTAAGATCATGCAATAAATATGACATCTATAACTAAGTATGGGGAGGGTTGACTTCTATATAACTATAATATGGGGAGGGTTTCTTGACTTCTATACTTGATTGTTTGGGGAAGGCTGTGTTTCTCTTTATGTTCATATATTTGAAGAGAGGATTAGAGCATTTAGAGTATTCAGGACACTCTCGGGATTACTTTTGAAATACAAATAAAGGGGGATATATGCCTAGCCACGTGTATTCTCTTCACATATTCATGTTGCATTGACATACACAACTAATCTAGAAATATAGTGATAGTATATTTTGTTTTCTTTGCCATTGATTTGACCCTAGTAAGTGGGGAATTATCCCCTATCACAACTACCATTTCAATAATTTGATATCTTCATAAAAAAACCATGTAGATATTTTACATCTATGTATGTGAAAATTGAGGAAAACTGTATTGAAACCAATCAACCATCCATCACCATTCTAACCAAAAAAACCATAGAAATCAAAGTGATGTTTCTTAATATAGAAACCCAACAAAAATCATAGAGAAAATTCACTAATCTAGGTTGTATCTTGCATAATCAATTTTGGGATATAAGTAGTAATAGTGAAATAGTAGAAAACTATGTGAGTGTTAATTGGTGCAGTTAATTAACAAAACCAACAAACAAGTATGGTAATAAGACACTATTCACCCTATTCAATCTCTCACATCCTTAAAAAAAGGAGTTCGTCATGTTCTAAGAAGATTCAAGGTAAAAAATTGAGGGATAAGACAAAATATCAGGTGGCACAAGATCTAACAACTCCTTCACATATCCCTACCACATATAGCATAAAATAAATCCCTCCTTCCAGTATTGCAATGGGCATGGAATAAACCCAATAATAAACTAATATATGAAGTGATGATACTAATGTACAAGACCTCCTATACTAGTTGGAGGAAGCAAGGGAATAGGTCCTTGGATGGATAACCAGTGCAAAGTCAAGGAGGGAAGTAGAAAGTAGAGCTAGATAAATTTATTTAATGTGGCATGAAAAAATAATTTCTGACCAAAACTTTAAGTCTCAATTTCTCGAAATGCAACACATGGATACCATACAACAACTAGAAAATAAGAACTTAACCCTAATAACAAAGATGGAGGGATTAAGTGAAAGTTTGAAAAAAATGTCGTTTTAGAGAGATCTATCACTAGAGTAGATAAAGTTATGGAGGAGATGCTATCTTATAGACCCCCATCAACAAACACCATCAGCGAGGAAGAAACCCAATAAGAAGACAAAAAAACTCTTGCATTCAAACCATTGCCACATGATGCAAACATAAACTGACACATGGGATGGGATATACAACAATTGTTGCACACATGTGGTTTGTGCAAATTGGTTGGTAGTTTAGAAGTAAAAATAACTATGGATATGACCATAATAAAGAAACACATTTGACATAATAAAAGTTATAATGATTGATCCAAGTAAAAATCCATTAAAAATTGGAAATTATAGAATAAGGGTTAGACAAAAATAATGTGTGGCCCTTTATTTCAATCAACGAAGGGTGTATGGGGATAAAGATGATATCTTTTGAACTTGTTCATTATTGTTGAATCCCTTTGAATACTTTATGCCAATGTTCTATAGGGGGTACTCAAGAATTATGTATTGCTCCATTGTAGGATCCTCTAAAGATACCTACTTCTTCTTAATGAATTCCACTTTTGAAGCAAATAAGGTTAAGAGGATAGAAGATCCTTTTGCAAGATCTCAATGATGTTTTTCGGCCACCAATCATGCCCATAGAGAGATCTTTTACCATCCATTATGAATTGATGTATGCCTTAGAAGCATTTTTGCGACCTCTTTTGACTTGGAGGTCCCTTGGGTAGACATTTTATGATCCATTACAAATTGATAAGTCCTTTAAAAACATTAATGTGACCTCTTATCTATTGGCACCCCTCCTCTTTGACTACCACATCTCTTTCCATCATAACATTCCTTTCCTTTTTGTGAGTGGTTTAGCTTCTCTCTTATTGACAAATAATGACAATTCTTGAAAGCAAGTTCATGACTATGCTCTATCTCCTATTTTCTTCTAATGACTACCCTAAATGATTCAACATCTTGATTATGTCATGATAGCTTTTTTGAGGGGTAGTTTTTTTACAATTATTTTATAAAAGAGTCATATAATTTGAAGTGTTGTTCTTATTTTATTATTTTTTATTAGTCCCAGCCAAAGGCCTCTGATTATAGCAATGAGTTTCCCTTTAACTCTATATTAGTTTATTGTTGACTTTAAATTTGTGTGCTATATCCAATATGTAACATAGGAAATCAATATATGTATTTTTTTTAATAATAAAAAATTATATTTTTCTAAAATTTAATGGATGATATCTTTGATGTGTTATTGCAGGTTTAATCAATTAATGGATTTTACAGTTTGACAAGAAAGAGAGGGAAAACTAAGGAAGGGAGGGAAGGCCGAGGGAGCATGTTGTTTGCCTGTCTTTAGGGCCCACTGTACTGCACTGCACAAATCTTATCTCTTGCATGTGCTACATGTTGTAGACCTAATTTCCTTCGATGTGCTCTCAGAAACTGAAGGTGTGCCCTCGATTGTTTTGGAGGACAATGCTTTCAAAGTCGGTGTTGGATTATCTTGCTTGATTTTAGGGTTCTTCTCAAACCCAGTGTTCCTACCATTTAATCTTACTTGGATGCAGGAGGCGCCTTGACTGTTGTCGAACTCTGATTCTGGATGGATCCATGTTGGGAAGGTCTCTCCAAAGTATCTCCTCCATTTATGTTGCTACTTTTGTTTCTTAGATCACAACGTAACTATAACAATAAGGAGGGGAAATTTCTGCATCGTTCATCCTAGAAGTTGTGGGAGCGATATTTGATTCCCACTAACACCAATTCTGACAACCTGTTACTCTGTATCTCTAATTCATTTATGCTTGCTCAAATTGCAGCTGCTTTGAAGGCCAAGAGAGACATCTTGTCGCGATTATTACTTTGCTGATTGATTGAATGATGTACTTCCTAACAAAAATAAAGAGAATATCCCTAGGGTAGCTAAAACTGTGAAGTAACGTTGGAAGCAGATGAGAATTTATCAGGGTATGCCGGAAATCACATGGAATGGTTCAAATTGCAGCCGCTGTGAAGGCCAACCTATTGTTTTGTATCTCTAGATCTCTCCTTCCCATGTATTCCTTATCTTTCAGCCGAAAGGCACGCGTTGCTTCATTATTGGATCCATTCAACTCAGACAACAATCTTCTTGACGAAAGGATGATATTTTTCGCCCAATATTCACTACAATTAACAGATTAATATTTTCTGCAAACATTCACAGGTTAGCGAAAGTTTATTTTTCTTTGAGGTTTTCAGAAATGTTTGAATAGATGTACAATTTGGTTGATTTCCTTTCATTTTTACTTTTTCCCTTGTTAAAGAATTAGACCGATCAATGCATATTAATTTTGAGATCTTTTGAAAACACAGGTTGTAATTGCAAATATCGGACTAAAAGTATATTCCTAGTTGTTTTTTCTGAAAGCACAGGATGCGATTGTAAACAACATTAAAAAATAAACATTATACCCATTTTGGGTTCTTCCTTAAGTGTTTAAGCATCCAATACAAATAGAGTTTCAACAGTGACCAAGAACAGTATACCCATTTGGTTTCATAATGTTTTTGTTGAGTTTTTCATTTTTTGAAAACACACAATATGTTTGGAAAGAACAGTATAAAAACATATAGCAAAGGATGTAGTAAAAGCGGGTAGAAAAGAACATTATTCCCATTTGGGTTCTTCCTCAAGTGTTCAAGCATAAAATGTAAATAAAGTTACTGCAATAACCTAGAACATTATACCAGATTTGGTCCATAATATTTTGATTTAGTGTTTTCATGATTTTTGAAGAGACATGATGTAATTGCAAATAGAAGGATAAAAGCATATGCCTAGTTGGTTTCTTGTATGTGTTTTTCAAAGAAAAAAATGTTATTGTAAATAGTAGTAACAAAGAAAGTTATACCCATTTGGGTTCTTCCTCAAAATTTCAAGCATCTACTACAATTTTAAACAAAGCAAAAAATGGCTAATCTATTTGTTTTTGGAGCAATGGCAGGCTTAACTTTGAGAGTGCTTCTATTTTGAATATTTTTGTCATTTTTGACACAAGATGCACTTGCACATAGTAATTTAAAGATATGTTATGAGTTGGATTTTCTATGTTTTAAATGCACAATATTTGACTATAAATCGCAGAAAAGAAGAAAATTATACCCATTTGGGTTCTTCCTTTAAATTTTTAAGTATCTGTTGCAATTTTGAAATAGAGATAAAAAAACTAACCTATTATGTTTTGCTCATAATATTTTAAGCTATGTTCTTCATCAATTTGAGAGGGTTCTTCTATTTTGATCTTTCTCATATTTTTTTTGAGACACAGGATGTAATTGTCGATAGAAATATTAAGCATATTTTCCATTGGACTTTTGTATGTATTTGAAAGCACAAAATGTGATTGCAAATAACACTAAACAAACAAATTACTCCCATCTCGGTGAATTTCTTATAAAAAAACTTGATAGTTTTATTACTAAAAGGGATGCATTATACATTCTTTCAAAGAGTACATGCTAAGCCTCATTTGTTATCAAGTCTGATTGTGAATCTACACCTTTATCCAGCATGGTCTGCTCACATTGGCACACCCACTTTCTGACTCAATCCCAACTTTCCTTCCACCATGTTTGTCTTTGCGAATCTTGACTGGGACAACTATCCTAGTCTACCCCATCCATGTCTATTGCAGCTGGCCAAGCCATCGTTATGTCAAATGAAACTTAGAAGATTCTTTCCAGATACAAGGCCCATTAGGGTTCGTCCTTCAATTTTTAGGCATCCAATACAATTGTAAATAGAGCAATGACTTATAACTTATTCCCTTTGGCCAATAATCTTTGAAGCTATGGCAGGTGTCAATTTGGAAGAATGATTATACTTTATTTGTTCTTTCATGCATCTTTATTTCCATCTTTAGTGTCCCTATTTTCTAGTGCACAAATGTTGGGTTAAAAGATCATATAACATTACAGTAAAGCACACGAAAAAATTGTGAACAAGAAATTCATTCATTGTTGGGCCTCAAACTTGCACTTGATCTATTGCAATTCTCTGCTTTGTTACTGTCCCTTCTGTACATTTCATATCAATATAGGTCTTGCAATAATTGTATTGATAAATCTGAAAACCTTTTTAGAATAAAAACAAGCATATATTGAATTTTGTCAGCTGCCCAATTCTTATCCCATTCAAGTCATATCCCTATTAAGAAATCAATATTAAGACTTGTTTGTTTAATGTTTTAAAATGGGAAATCTATCCCATATCATGTTGGATGGGTATCATAAATTAATGGGAATTTTTTTAATATTTGAAAACAAAGAATGATGGCAAGTTTTAAGTAAATATGTACAATGAGAAAAATCAGGAGGTTATAATGCTTATCAAGCTCCTCATGACCGATGAGATGATGCAACAAACTTTTGTAAACGGAAGGGTGGAAAAATAAGCTTTGTAGCAGTAGTGGAAATGAAGAATCAAAGGTGGCCTTAGCAGCAAAAATTGAGGGAGGTTTTTGTATATGATATTTTTCTTGATAAAAACCACTTTCCATTTTTCAAAATACATTTCCGTCGCCTCGTAATATGTGTCCAAAGAAGATGACTAAAACAGGAAAATTTATGTATTTACAAATCTGAAAAAATGAGTTGTAAAGACCTGCTTGTATCTCCCAAACCATGACACTTGTGTAAAATATGAGGGAGGATTTTGTATATTAGTTTTTTCTTGAAAAACACCTCTTTTTGTTTTCACAAATTCCTCTTAATATCCTCATAATAGGAGTTTGAAATTGACTGCAAAAATAGTAATTTCTAGAAAATCCCATGTTTTCTCCTTTTCCATACAAGATTGCTCCAAAACGCTTTGCTGAAGATAAAAAAAATATTTTTAATGTGTATTTTAGTGTGTATAATAGTGTCATTATCATTTTTCATCATCATCTATCACAAAAAACCCATAACTATGCCATTTACTTGAAAATTAGGGTGCTACAGGAACTTCCTGTAGCGCTATTTTTTGACCAGTTTGCATACCTAAAACCTTTTTCTCACCTAGGTCAAAGAAAAATCAATTCTTAGATGAACCAAACACTAAATAAACTGATCTCAAAAAAAATTTCCTTCACCTTTCATTGATTGCATTCAAAATTTAGGGTTTCATAGAAAATGAAACTATCAAATCTGAATGTTTCCCTGGGAGACAGTTTTAGCTGCTTCAACTAACAGATATAGGCTATTTCTTCTTTTTTTCTTGGTGTAGGAACAATTTTTCATTCTCCTTGGATCATCAATATCATATCTAAACACCAATTTTGATCCCTTCTTGCTCCATTTACTTTGTTTCCTCTATTTTCCTGCAGTAACCCTTCCTTTCAAGATGTTCTTTTAAAATATGTGATTAAATATTTTTTGTTACCATGTTCACATAACATTGTCAAATCCTTTCAACTAATTTAGAGGATTTTCCACTGAATCTATAAGAATAAGAAAAAATCCCATCATATATAGAGAGATTTATATACTTGGTTTGGTTGCAATTTCAAATACACTTGATGCCTGGTGGATTTGGGCTCGAGAATGCTTGAGATAGAAAGAGAGATAAAACTTTGAACCAAGGAGTCCCTTCTCTGCTAAAAGTTCCCTCAACGAAATCCCCTTAGGATTGTCGGCTTTTGTCCCATAAGCACCAAAAGATAACCCACTAGTGCTCTAGTATAGATCTAGGTCTTCTCTTCTTTAGGGTGATCAATCTCAATTTGGACGAGTTTCCTATTTTATTCAAGGAAATCTCTCGTATCTTCAACCCATGCCCACAAACACCTTTGTTCGCTTCATTATTTCTCCATGAGTCTTTTTCTCACTTGTTTCTTCTCAGGTTAACTCTTCTCAAGATCCTATGTGCTATGATATGCTCCGATATCACTCTCATCTACCCACTATATTATCTTCTCTATTGGTCTATTCCTGCACACACTCCCTTATTATTTTTTAGTCTGGTTGTGTGTGTCCTTCTTGGTGTGTCTATGGTGGTATTTTTCACCTTTGGTTTCTTATTAAACCAATCCTTTCGGGACTCCCATGGCTTCCTTGCAGACGTAACCTACAACCCACAATTCTCATTTTGAAGGGGGAAAACCATGATTTCTTGCTTTCAGGCCATTCAATTGGCCCCTTTATTCTTCAAAAGACCAATTTGTCAACAACCATTAACAAACTCAACCACTTCTATGACCTTCCATAATTTTTCATGTGGCTCATTTAGATCTAGTACGATGGAAGGTATGATTTTATGCTTAACAATCATAATTTAGCTTCTTAAACAAGCTTTATGTTTTCTTCACTAAAAAAAACTCATCTCCACCTTACCCAACCACTTAATCAATCCTTGCTTCATCAATTTCTCACTTTTGTATCATGGCCAATAGTTTGAATGTTTTTCCCTCTCAATCAATGGTTTTGGTGTTTTCATTAAATCAAAACATGATTGCATGCTTCATAACCATAATTATGTGAAGTCTTAGCATAATTACAGTCTTAGGGAAAAACATGTTGTTACACTTTGCTCTTTATGTCATATTGGAGGCTAGGGTTTGATGCATGATGTGGTTCTGAAGGTGGTTTGATAGTAGGAGACACATGGCATGGAATATTTGTACCTTAGATCATGACACATGGCCTTTGGAGGCCCAACCATCCAATCCTTGAGCTTGGAAGTAACATTTTTGAGCCCTACGTCAACCTTCTAGGGCTTGACATCACCCTTTTAGGGTTTTACTTTATGTGTATTTTTATTTTGGCATATTGTAGAGGGAAATAAAGGGGATTGACCCTCTTCTAATTTGTTGTTGAAAATTTTATGTAGAAAAATTGGTTACGGTGGCTCCATATAAATAGAGCACCTTCTCATTTCATTTTATCATCATTTTTTCCTCACAATTTTGTGAGAACAAGTATGAAATTTCCTCCCTCTCTTGGGATATCTAGATCTTCTACTTATGAAACTTGTTTGGAGGATCAATTTGTGGATGCTTTTGCTGATTTTTGGATGGAATTTATGCAATTAGGGATGTATCTCACGTTATCTTTGTGAAGCAAGTGAAATTTCTGCAATTTTATTTTTGTACTATCAATACTTCATGGTAATTTCTCCTTTTCATGCTAGACATCTTGCTTGGTGAAACCCTATGGGAGGGGCATAAGTGCTTCCTCCTCTCACAAGGTTATTCTTGTTAAAAATGGTGAAATATCCTTGCTAGGGTTAGCATCCTAAAGCCCTAAAGTAATATCACTTTAGGATTTTATCCCTAGAAACTTGATTTCTTGACCTATTTGAAGTATTAAGAAGGGAGAAAAGGTTTCTAGATCCCAAAAGTTCTTGCACTCTAGAATTCATTCTCTTTAAGGATTAAAACCTAAGGCCCTAATGTGCTAGCACCTTAGAGTTTAAGCCATGCCTCTTAGTCTTTGCTAATTCAATCTTCAATAATTTTTGTATTGTTGTTATAAAGACTCCATATCCCTTAAAGGAACTGATTATACAACTCTCTTATGGTGAAATTGATCAACAAACACTCTCAATTCTCTCAAGATTTATACTAAATTTCCTAACACTAACACTCACTAACTTGCTAGTAAACATTTTGTTGTTGCAAAAATTTGCTACAAATATATAAAGACACTCTTATTTGTTGCATACACTCTCATAAAGGTGGCCTAAATTTCTTATAATTTCTCCTAAAAAATTGAATAATGTTCTATGTGATGCATGATTAATTTTCTTGGTCAATTGTTGTAATTCTAATCTCTTTTTATTGTTGTTGTTACAAATTTATATTTTTGTTATAAGACTGGCGTACTACTACAAATTTGTACCATCCATAGAAATCATTGTTGTCTAGTGTCTTATGAGGTATTAATTGCATGTTTTTACTTGGAAATTATCACATATATTCTATAAAGTGTTCTTGTTCTAGGAAGGTACTCACACAACTTCATTGTTCATTTACTACCTTCACCTAGAATAATCTTTAGGTGATCAAGAGAGGGGGTAGTAGGCTTGAATACTATACTTGCTACTTTGACCCTTGAGATCACCAGGGAAACCTGCCTTGTGGTGGACCTCATCCATCACTAAAATGAGGGAATTTATTACTAAGGTGACAATGGTGGGATTTTCCATAGTTACGTAGATTTGGGGGACTAGTGTTAGGTTTTGCACAAGTAAAAATATTGGGATAACATTTTGGCGTTGTTTCTGAGGGGGATTGAGTCATTCTCCTCAATGAAATACCTTTGGTAAAATTTCCTGTGAATCCCTCTTATCTCAAGTTTACCTAGCGAATCCACTGAGGATAGTTCCCTCACCTTCCTTCCATGATCCAAGGGGGATCATTTGGTGAATCCATTGATATATTATGAAGTGTCACTCTACTCTCAACTTTATGATATTGTGTATTTTCAAGTAATGGTATTATGACATGATGGTCACTTCACTAAATGTTTCCCTCCATGGATGTTGGGGGGGGGGGGGGGGGGGGATTATCCAAAATTTGATGGAGACCTCTCCTTGGATATTACTCATGTTATGAATTTATTGAGGTATGTTTTGGAGATAGATGTGACACATAAATATGTGCTAATAATATTGTTTTTTATATCTTAGGAAATGAGACAGAGGGACCAGGTTGAGTATACTGTTAATCCAAGGAGTATATATTCTCTTGCAATATTCATTGAGGAATTCCAAAAAAGGTGGGCCCCGAGAACACAAATTTATGAAGACACTCTCCATGATCTCATGGTGGCCCTCCAAAGGGAAGGGTTATGTTATATAATTGATGAGAAAGATGATAAATCCATTCCTCCTACACAAGAAGAAAAAAACATGGTGAGTTATACTTCTTTCTAATATTTTTATATTTCTTTATTCTATGATTCAGAAAGTGAAGAAGTGCTAGAGGAACCATTGGATGCACTAGACTCTTCATGTTATAATGAAGGTGATGATGTGATTGATAATAACGTTGAGTTTATAAATGTTGGGAGACATAAATGGAATGTAATTGGTCATGATGGAGATACCATTTATGATATTGAAGGTCATTTTCAATCATTTCCTTTACAACAACCATATGTGATTGCTATTGATTATGATGTTTGGCAACAAGAAGATGACATGATTACAGATCTATTCCAACCACCCAAGGATGACTTAATGAAGTATTCTCATAATGATTTCCGATCATATCTCAGAGGGTTTGATACATATTATTTTTAGCACTTGGATTTATTCTACGAAGAGGATTTTCAACCTCAGGTATGCTCTAAAATTGATAAAGATGCAATCATGATTTGCCCAGAGGAGGATTTTTGTGATGATATTTTCCAACCTTCTTCTTCATCTCACTATGCCACTAAAGATGCTGGGAAACATGTTCCTTGTCCCAAGTTGTCTTTAAGGAATTTTCTTTTCTTAAATTCAAGGGTATGTTGTATTTTTTAAGAAGAAATTTGACATCCCATGTTTCCAGCCTCCCCTCGAGTAATTATCAGTCATCTTCTAGAGTTTTTTTTATCCCTTCTCCGGCCTTGGGGAGTGATGAGGTCCAGGGTAGTCAACCTTCAGATTCTTTGATTTAGCTTCACTTTTATTCATCTTATCACAACCCTATTCAGAGGAGGATTGAGCATTCTTTTGGGGATGTGACTTGGCATAATGTTTTCCTTCCCTCCCACTTCCATGAGTTATATTTCATGATTCGATATGATATAGTTCCTACTTTAACTCATTTTTCTATTAATCTTGACTTATCCTTTTTTTGGTTCATGATGAAGCATAGGGGTAGACATTATGATACAATGCTGGGATGGTTTTACTGGTTATATGATTATACCTAACATTTCTACTAACATATATTAGAGTAGTTAGGGTAGGCATTTGCATCTTTCATTACATTGTATATATGTTGCATCACATGTCATGGTAGGGTAGTTGCATTTTTCTTGGATTTGCATACATATTTATGTTTTACATATTGTTTTTCTTGCATCCTTGCATGTTTATATGTTACATTAGTATGAATTGCATCATCATATTGGTATGTTAGAATAATTTTTTTTCTCTCTCTTCAAGTTTTACTTGAGATTTTGTCATTATCATTTTTCATATGAATAAAAGGGTGAGTTCACCACCCTCAGATATTTAAACATTTTTATCAAGTGTGAGTAGGAATAGGCCGTACCAAGAGATGTTGAGGTTCTCATGCTCTCTATGAAAATCACATGTCCCCATGTAGGAGCCAATTGTTATCTCCCTAGCCTAGGGAGATGGTGTCTTAATGCCCACAGGTAGCAGGCATGGAGTGTTGAGAGCTAGATTTACCAACATATCCCACATTGATTAGGAAGATCCCCTCCTCTCCATCACACATCACCACTCATTACCAACAATAAAGAAACGTCCACTATGTCGGTATGCCCCCCAAAAGATAGTAGGTATTGCTTCATCAGGTAACAAGTCCAGTCTCATGATAAGTGTCACTTTAATATTTGAGGCATGTTGCAGAGAGTCCTTTCTTGATTATGGAACATTTTCTTGGAAATTATATATTTTTCCTAATTTTACCTTGGTGGTTGTCATGGTATCCTTGTAATTTGGTCATCCTTGGGAAAAGGGTTAATGTTATCACTAAAATTTTGTCTGCAACATTGCACACAAATGATTACAGAAATACAACAATGCCAACAACTATTAGTTCACCTGTAGTACCAAAATGCATTTCAAAAGGCAAAAATTATACAATTAGGAAAAAAATTGACATGTGCAAACTCACTAAAGGAAGCGCATGGGCCAACGAAGCTCGTAGAGAGAACAATGTGAAATATGCATGACTATGTATGAGAAAAGATGTGCACTCCTATGAACGATGCATTTATGGTTCTTGTCACCCCCCCAACCACTTATGGACCAACTCCCAACTTGATTTGACCTTCAGATCTAAGCAAACTTAGAATGGTGGGTTGGTCAAGGACCAAAGGGTGCCCTAAAGGGTCCCTTGTTCACACTAAGAACTAATTGAATATTTCCTTGAAGAAATGCTATAAATGGAAGCCATGGGTGCACTAAGAAACCAAGATCTTCATAGCATTGTTATGCTGCCTCAATTCTCCCTTGAGAATCCTCTTTTCTCCTAGGAGTATCCAATCATCATTGCAATAGGCCATTCCATTCACCTCTTGAGGGAATAGACATTGATTGTCTTCATCAATTGCCATTTTTCTTCCATTGTAAGAAGATCTCTCCATTAGGGAACTCAAGAGCCCTCCCAAGGAGGAAGAGGGGACTCGTAAGTCCTCATTTTTCTCTATGGTGTTTTTCCAACTAATATAGTTATCCATTGGTGGCATAATCTTGGTCATTGGTTGATTGTTTATGGTTATAAAAGTTTCTTATGCATTTTATTTTTATTTCCTTAGTTGTTTTAGTTTGTTTACTTGTTTATTTCATGTGTTTGTCTTGTTTAATCCACTCACTAACCTTTGTCTTGTCTAGAATTCCCAACTAGAGATGGAAGTGCCATTGTTTTTCTCACCTAAGTGACGAAACAAGCACAACAGATTGGCGACCATACTGAGGAAAGGAATCAAATTCCACCCTATTTAGGCTTAGAGAGAACTTCTTTTCAATCCATTTGCCTTGCAGGTACCAATACTGTCCCAGCCTTACCTATCAAAAGTAATATTTTGAGCTAGAGGAGGAGAATTTTGCTCAAAAATTCCCCCCCTTACACGTATCAGAACATGCACGGGTATTCCAACCCACAAAAATGCACTCAACGCACTGTGCGCCCAAAATGATTTTGTTCTCTGCACATTCTTCACACTGTTCACCCAAAAGGATTATGTTCTCTATGCATTTTGGACACTGTGTGCCCACTACGCCTCTGTCAGAACTGTAACCCACACACATTTATAGAGTTTCAAAATTGTAATGGTTTTTGTGATGATTTGAAGGCCCCTAGCCTTCAAATTTTTTCTTTCATGCAATTTTTAAATGCACTCCACTTAGAATCCTTTCCCATATGAAAGGTTAGCTAAACATATGTACTTAGGGGGTAAAAATAACCATATCTTCTCCTCTTTTTCTTTGGTTCCCACATGGATGGATTTTTTGGTTTGTAACATTTAAGTTGATATTATTGCTATCACAAATAAAACACTTACATTGGGACCAAAAATCAATTTTGATCATTGAGTATGCTCTTATCTCACACCATAGAGCGATCTTGAGAATCAAAAAGGTGGTTAAGGGGACATTTCATCTCCCTTAACAAAATATTTAGGAGAGGACAAAGCACCCCTAGGGATCCTCTTAGTTTCTTTTTGAAATCATCTTAAAGTTGTAAGGGCCCATACATGCCCACATGTTGCAAACTTAGGATAGTTTCTTGAAATTAATTTCTTAGTTTACATCACTAGGGGATTTTAAAGATCAAAGTAACGGGCCCATACATGCCCACATGCTTGCAATATAGAATAGTTTTTCAAGATTTCTTAGTGTAAACAACATTAGGGATTTTAAAGGATTGGTAAGGACCCATATATCCACATGCTAGTTCTTTAGGGATTTTAAAATTACACAAGGTTGTACCAATGACACTTAGTAAGATAGGGAACAAATATTTGTAAGGGCCATAGGAAGTCCACATGTTGCAAATTCACACCTAACTTATTAAAATTTGGCACATTTTTTCACTTGCTCACACACAAATTCACTCCTCACTCACATAATTTCCATCTTGAATTGTGGAGGTTGAAGTAGGTTTTCTCCAAAGGAATTCTGAAATGTCCCATTATTTCTTGAGAAATTATCCACACCCACTTAATTCAAACGAGATTGGTTCACACCCCCAATCTCTCAACCCACCACATCTAATTTTTTTCTAAAAACTCACTAAGTTTTACTCCACAGGAGGTGCCAAAATAATTTTTTTAGTATAGGTAGGATCTCGGGGGTAGGCATCCAAAAAAACCCCTTATCTGGTTCTCACATTTTCAAAACATTAGAAGTTTACAAATAGGGAACTTTAAAATCCTCCAAGTCAAGTGTTCCTACACCATAAGGCAGGGAGATACCCATGAAGGGTTGAAGGCCGAGGTCCATTTTTTATGTGCATCCCCCCTTGAGTCACCCAACTCTTGGAAGGGATCTAGCCCATGACCCATTTCCGAGGCTGAAAATCTAAATGTCGCACTTTGACCGAGGTACCTAGTGACCAAATTTAGGACATCTACCCAAGTGGAAATTGTGGGTGCAATTGCACCTTGATCATGTTTTGTGTGGCTATTGGGAAATATTGCCAGCTCTTTCGGGATATGCACCCTCTACCCGTCATTATAACTAATTATTTCATCCTTCACTAGTTYCTCTTCCGGTGGTTTCAGACCCCACTGTTGAGTGCACTTGGAAGGTCCAGTGCTATTTTGAGAGGAAGGAAGATACATAGTTTAGGACATGAGCATGTGTTTTATATTTGTCCCCCCCCCCACAGACAAAATTGACCTACCCACATGTGTGCTTATTTACAATTGATTTATGTATGATGCTCATTTGATTACATGAAATTGTGAGTTATATTGTGAAGGTCCAAATTATACAAGTATCTTGTTCATTTATTTCTCTCATCACCATTTGCACACATTCAGTTTGCTAGTTGGACATCATAGGGGACCCACAGAATCCCCCTCATTCTAGACGCTTGCATAATATCCTTCCTATTCTAGGAGGAGTTCCTATACTTGCTGACTTACCGACTCAACCATGTCACACTCCTGTGACTGCCACTATTTTGGGATCAGATTTTCTTGGTTCCAATTCCCAAGGCCATCCATCCCCTATCTCTCTTTCACAAGGAGGCAATGGGAAAACTTCTTCTCAAGGGAGAAGTACAACCCCACCAAATCCCTCTCAAGGGTCAGGTCCACTACCTGCTGACACCATGGTTGGAACTAATTCTCCACCAACTCCCCCCATTCCATACTTGGCATCTCTCAACATTCCTGATTTGATTAAACTCATGAATGATCCTATTCTACATGACCCCACATGGCCCAATATTCCTACCAAGCTACCTTAAGACATTCCAAAATTTGAAGGAAAATCAGGGGAATATCTCACCAACCATGTTACGACCTTCCACTTGTGGTTCTCTTAAAACAAAATCATGGATGACTCCACCCACTTAAGTTTAATTCAAATAACACTTACTGATCCATCATCCAAATGGTATGTGGATGAAAAATCAGGGTTCCACGTGACTTTTGAATCCTTGGCCAAAGCCTTTTTGGCATTTTTCCAACTACCAGTTTGTCATGACACTGGTTTAAAACTTCTCTTCAAGTGCAAACAAACCTCAACTATGCATATTTCCAACCACATTCACGAATGGCGTTGGCGACGTAGTTTATGTAAAGAAGAAACCACCGAAGAACAATGTTTCAATTGGTTTCTAAAATCACTCGTCTTTATACTTGCTAAAGATGTGGCATCCACCTTCCCCCAATATGAAGAGGAATCCATCAGCAAGGCTCAATAGTTTGACCTCATTTATGCTCAATCGAGTTACTTATACACGGTATTACCTGATGCACCAAGACCCATACCATTTTTCCAAGACAAACCTGGAATGTCTCATGCTGCGGATGGGTTGATTGGTACCATGACACACCACAACCCTTACAACCAACCACCACCTATGTATGGTGCACCTCAATATACACAACCATATGGAGGGCCATCTTATTACCCTCCTCCTCCTTACCAACAACCATATCCTGTTTCTCCCCCCCCACCCATAAGTGGACCCTTGCTGGCACCCATGATGCGTCTGACCTCTCAAGCAAGTTTTGGTTCCCCTTCTACCTCAGCATATAACTTGGGAACTAGTGAAAGCGCTTCACCTTCCTATGCATCCTATGGATAGTTTCCACAAAACAATCCATATTTTTTTTTTCTTGGTCCTCCACGGATGGTTGTTCCTCCACATGGAAAACCACATGCTAATGTTAACTTTTTTCATCCCTCTCCCATTCAACAAATTCATACTTTTGAGAAGTTCAATACGGAAAATCTGGCCCATCAGTCGAATAATTCCAAGAAGAAAGGAAAAAAATGAAACAATAATAACTCGAGACTAGGGGGAAATAACCCCCAACAAAACCAACTTGCCAAGGGAAACCAAAATCAGGGTAATGAGAACCCCCAAGGGGACAATAATAAAAAACTCCTAGGGAGGAACAAAAACAAAAACCTCTGGATGAACTTCCCTTGCGCTCTTTTTGGTGAGAATGGACATTATACTCACCATTTCCCCCAAATTTTTTACTTTAAATGGATGAAAGAATCCATGAATGTGCCATGTCCTCCAGCATCGCATGCCCCTCAGTAGGCCCCACAACAGTATTTACAACAACCACCCCCGACCATTTTGCAAAAACCTATTCCAAACTAAGGTGTGATGAATACCCAATAGGAGGTACACCCTGCCCCACCACAAATGGGACAGTATCAAAACCTAGGGCCCATCCACCCTGGAAATTCGATGGATCTCAATATCCTCCTCACTAGAAAATAATAAATTCTTCTACAAACACGCGGTAGGGATGATTTTAGGGGCTAAATTTCGCTCATGGGCTAATTTTCCATGGTTTTTCCAAAAACGAGATTCACTATTTTAAAAATGATTTGCCCAAATTCTATAGGATAAAATTATTTTACCTTAAAAATCGCCAAAATTTTATAAAAACTATATAAAATCCTTAGAAATTTGAATATTTTTACAAAAATATTGCCATCATTTATAGTTGGCATATGAAGGATTAGTAAGATTCGCCAAGGTTTCTACATTTTAAAATAAATTTCCATCCTTAAAATCATCCCTGGCGGTCGTCAATACAACACACTCCTAGAATCTACTCCAACCACCTCAGAATCAGCTCCATCTACAACCAAACAACCCTTGATGATTCCACTCCTTAACACTAAACCTATCATTTGTATCCATCGCATTCCATTATGACGAAATTTCAATAACCCTCAGGCTAGGGAAACACACAATTACAGTCTAGTTAAAGACTTGGCGTAGTATCCTACACCCATGTCTGTATTGGAGGTCCTCCAAACCTTTCCATATCACAAAAATCCTTACTTTCCACCTTGGGGGAAGTCGACCCAGATGATACTAGACTCATCACATTTGATAGCGGAGAACCATGTCTCCCCGCTCTGGAAGATTTCCATATATCAGTCAAGATTCATAACATCATGGTTCATCGGTGTATCATTGATGAAGGTGCATTCACATGCATCATGTCCAAAACGGTATGGAAGAAAATTGGCTCTCCTGAGCTAGTACTATCCGCCATTACTTTGAGAGCATATGATGGCCGACCATCCTCACCTGAAGGGATCTTTCCCCGTGGAACTTAGAGGAAAAACCATTCTCATCAACATTGAGGTTATCGACGCACCGCTGGATTATAACATCTTGTTTGGACGTAGATACATGTACGCTATGAAGGTCGTGGCCTCTCCCGTGTTTCAAACGATGATGTTCCCCCACAATGGTAAAATATTCACCATCGGCCAAATTACACATTACAAGCCTAACCATTCCACCAACATTGATAACATCTTACCTCTTTTCCTCACTAGTTTTGATGCTCAATCACTCATTGAGATGGGCCCCAGAATTTTCAAGGACCCATCCTTGCTGGGAGCATACCATGGAGCACCACCCCTTATACACCCTTCAACACAAGTGTGTGTCATATCTTCTAATGGAACTGACACCATGTCAATGGATCTTAAATCCCTTGACTCAACAGTAGGAACCAAACTCACCATCGAGGCCCGATTAGACTCTCCAACATTTAAAATGGAATGGTTCTCCAGATCTTATGATCCAACCAAATTATCGATGGGCTTTGTGTTTCTTTGTGAAGGCTATTCCTTCAGTTAGGACTATTTTCTTCTGTATTTTTCTCTTGGGTGGGGTTGATATGAGATATGCAAGCCAGCATAAACCAACTTGACAATCAACATGATTAATTTTTAACTACCAGGAAGAGGTTAAGCTTGGGATAACTCATTGCTCAACATGCAGACAAATACTCTATACCATAGGCCTAGTACTAATACATTAACCATGTGAGCATCTAATCATTGTCTGAGAAACTAACTATCAGAAAAGAAAGAACATATGTAATAAGATAATGCCAAGCAAAATAATTCATCTACCATAACCATGAATCACATAATAACACAACGTTTTATCTCCACCATGAAAGCAAAGAACAAAAAAACATTGCACTAGATAACTTGACAACAAAATTAATTGCTCTTACTCATTACTCCATCATTCATGAAACAATATAGAAAGTAGTTCTTCTCTAAGTCCAATCACATTGCATCTAATGGAAATAGTTTGTCTATGGTCCAGAAGGACTTCTAAATTCATAGCAGTCTCAAAATAATTCTCAACAACCAAAAGAAAGAGTTCTTAGAACAACCATTGACCCTTTGCTAATTGGTTGATGTCCTTATTTATAATCTAAAGTTCAACTGAAATTAACGTCTAAATACAGTTTGAACCAAACAAAAATCACCATGTGGTGTCGTCATCTAACAATTTATTTAACAATCCACCTGAGATATTTCTTGAAAAGGGTGGATTCTTTCATATTCAGACC
Source organism: Picea engelmannii (assembly GCA_009831015.1). NCBI lineage: Eukaryota > Viridiplantae > Streptophyta > Pinopsida > Pinales > Pinaceae > Picea > Picea engelmannii. Next base: position 183,608 of record ML776849.1, on the reverse strand, counting down.
AATTGATGAAAAGTTCTTCACAAGTTTGGGCCCATGGGAATCTGTGTTGTTAAATTGGGGCCACATATACTCCTCCGATATCCACTGCATGCACTCGGTACTTTACCAAACTAGATTTCAGCTATTGTAGCATGGTTCGAGCTCTGATCAAGTGTTTTGCGAATTGTTGCACTTGCCCTGGCCTTGCATCAGTTATATTTGCGCACTCCTCAGTCCATAGCGAGTATTTCTCGGCATGTATCTTGAACACGTTGCTGAGGTTGATAAATTCATCGGGGGAGCCAAACTTGGGGAGCCCGGCATCTCTAATCACTTTATTAATTTTACCCCAGTGCTTCTGGCACTTGGCCCATTACTCTTGAATTTCTCGGTGTGGCCGAAACATCTTAGCCCAATACTCAGCGGATCTCTTCATGCAGTTGAGACTACTTTTGCCTACCAACTTAATGCCATGTTCTTCCTTCTCTCGACCCTGCTGGACTACCTCAATATATTCGAGTCTTTCTATCAATTTTTGCACCCTTTCATGCCATCACTCCATCTCGTTGCATGTCGCGAGTGCCATGAGAGTGTCCTCTTGGAATTCAACTATGTTTTCCATTAATATGTGTCTTTCCTTCTTGAACTTGTTGTAAAATCTTGAGAACTCACCTTTTAAATATACCACTGTCTGCATGACACCTTTATAGTATTTAACAAGATTGCACAAGTGTTCGAGCTCCTTCAGGGTGGCCGCTAGTTCCTTTTCATCCCTCCTAGATCTATCTTGGGTGGCATCAGAGAGGGATTTTCCCACACCAATTAGTTCATATGTACAAGAGTCTACTGTGTTGATTAAGTTCTCTTTTGTAGTGACCAAGATGGAGTGATCCAAAGTGATCCTTCTCTTATTTTCAGTCCTTTGAATGATGGCCTTCTGATCATAGGAGATCGCATAGATGTCTGCTACCTCATATACCAGCTCTGGTATCTGTTGATTTCCCCATGTGAGGTTATTTCCCAGGATACTAGCCGTCTATATTTGTTCGAGAGTGGGCTCTTGAACTTCCTTTCTTTTCCTTGCAGGTTCGACCGCTACCTGTTACTCGTCGGGGATTTGAATATTGGGTGGAATAGAGGTGTCGAGTACATACTTGTTACTTTCTTGTTCATCGGTCGCAGAACTACCGATTTCCTTTTGTGGAGATCCTTTCTTTGTCTCCCTGGGTTCGGGCTCGTCATTTAGATCTGCATCAATTCCTGATTTATCAGAGTCTTTCGTGTCGAGGCTTCTTTCGACTTCTGCTTCCTTTTGCGAGACCTCCTTGTCTTGAACTTCGAGATTAGGGGAAGGAGTTTTCTCAGGGAATTCTTCCTCTTGGACATGCACCAGGGTGCCGTGAGATGGTTCCATACTCTCTTCATCACTATATACTTGTATAAGTTTTCTCATGGGATTAGGTGCTTGTGTTTCTATCGACACCCGACCAGTCTCTGGTGGAATTGTTCCACCTTCCAGGGAGTTGACTAGAAATATTGTGGATCCAGGGTTACTTGATCCATTGGTGTTATCAGGATTTAAGGAAATAGGGCCACTTGTATTTTTCGAGACACTTTGGATACTAGTTGAAAGCGTAGGTGTTACAACAAGGTATGGATCATCCTGCATCCATTTCATTAGAAACTGGCTTTGCTAGTACAAGAGTTCCGCCATCCCCATTGTAACTTGAACTTTAGGGGAATCCCTGATTTGTATCAGGGATTCCTGATGAACTCCCATCTCTTCAATGTCTTCTTGGGGATCACCTATTTCCTCACCCAATTCGTGTGCTATTGTTCCTTCCTGGGTCCTGATAATTTCTTGAGTTGTCTGCTCCAAAGACGTCATTTTCTCTTCCCAACTCATGGATTTGAACCTGGTCGTTCGAGGGTCAGTTCTCCTTGCCACTACCTCATTCCAATATTGATCATTTTCAGTGAAAATTTCATCCTCGAACAGGTCATGGGAATAAGGCCAACATGAAGATACCTGTGATGCATGTTGTGGGACCAAGCCCTTGGGATCGTGTTTACAAAACCGACCGGTTTGGAACCAATATTATAATTGACTAAGCCCTTCTTATTTATCATGCATTGTGTCTTTGACCATGTAGAAGCCAATATGAAATCATTACGGTATGAAAGCCCGCTTCTTATCTTTTACTAAAGTGGCATTATACCCCTGCAAAATGGTTTAATAGAAAATTTCCCCCAATACTAGTCGATCAGGAACATACAAAGGTAACAAATGGGGAGCCCCTGTGGTGCTGAAAACCCTAATGTAGGTTTCACACTCATCTAAATACCAGTGACCAAATTTTGATATAACCTTTTTTTCTTCGTCTGATAGCCTAGGGCAGTCTTTCCTGAAGAGCAAGAAGTAAATGCGTGCAAGAAATTGATCACAGATAACAACATAGTACTTTTTTTACTTGTTTTCCCATAATATGTTGAAGTATACATGGACCGCGAGTTCCAAAGAGTGCCAATTCAGGTTCATCCCAGAGAAAGTGTTCCTAGTGCAGATGATGTCTAGCAGATACGAGGCCATGTAGAAGGTGAGGGTATCTCCCTCCTTCAACACCCGAGGTTGCCTTATGCAGGTGCTAAACTATTTGGAGATGATGGAAACCCCATTGAAGCCCATGCTTGAAATGGCGACTGTATAAGCTAGAGGCATCCAAGCCCCCCAAAAATGGGAGCATTCTTTCTCCCCATGCAACCTGCAGAGTAGAGCCATGAGATATATGTATGGTTCCTTGATATTGGTTGTTGGGTATCAACCGATAGTCTGGTTCATGAATTTTTTGTCTTCCCTCCACCATGATACCATGATTTTTCTGGTATCGTGTGACGCATAGAAGCTCAGAATGAAATCAGTGCTCAAATTTAGCTCAGAATCCCTAAGCTTGTAGTAACTCTGAAACTTTGATGGCAGGAAGACCCCGACGCACTCACCGCTATCATCATTAATCAAACATTTTTTTTCATCGGTGTGGTCAATAAGACACTTTAGAATCTCAATGCAAGGAAACACCAGAGACTGGATGGCCACCATGTGCAAATAATCCTTGTAAATATTTGGGAGGACCTCGTCATCGAGCCTCCTTATGTCAGGGTTGTTGTGCGAGGTATATTCAAGGGGTTCTTCCTTCTTGATTTTATTGAACACTTATTCCCAATGAGGAAATGTTGTTTGGGCTCCAATACTTACCTCTATGTCTCCGAAATACATGTGATGGACAAAGGCCTCTTTGGTGATTGTCATGATGATGGGCACTGGCTTGGAATCGAATTCCAATTGTCTTGCAACGACTTGGGAGGAGACCTCTCCTACTTCTGATTCTTGCAGCTTTGGTGCTCTAGGTGATTTCCTGGTAGAGGGTTTCTTTAGAGGCATCGTTAACGCAATTAAAACTTCCCTTTAAACATGTGTACAAAGTGACATTGGGTGAGAACAAATGAATGGAACGAAGAAAAAAAAAAACACAATAAGTGGATACATAACTGTAATGCTTGCTAAGATAATTTTTTAATACTCACTGAACTTTGGATGTTTCCTCTGGACTGTTAGCTTCGCTCTTCTGTTTGTTCCAAATTTCTTGCTGCACAGAATAGGATCATACACAATGACTCGCAAAGGATATAAATGGAGAGGTACTATCAGTCATATCAATTAGTTAATATGAGTAATGAATGCAGATTCAAAATAAACTACTATCGGATTTCTGCAAACAAATCTTAACTGGTCGATGGCAGAGGCGCAGAGGAAGATGCATTGTATCAACAGGTTTAATGGTTCCTTTTGATTTGCGCATGAATTAGTAACTAATACGCAATCCATGAATTAACTAAGAGCCTTGAATGTGGTGTACTTGACACATTCAGGGGTTAAAACATCTTGTCACATCACATCACTCATACGTAGAGATCGAGGATCGACTGCTATCTTAGTGTATACTTATATTGATTTTCTCCTGATAAAACTTCCGACACTAATGATATCATGGATTGGTGATCAGGGAAATTTCAGGTGCACCGCTTCTCAGCGGGTCATCATCTTTATAATCTTTTTTCATCGAAAGCATCTCGGGAGTTGGCGGTTGACAGTGTCACTCCTTTATTTGTGCGACGCTTACTATTACACTTTTATGTCGAAGCTGAATGAATCGATCTTCGAAAAAATCCTTCCTGAGGTTTATTCATAAAAAAGAAAGGCTTTAGTCAGCCGACACCAATGACGGTCGACACTCGACTATTTTGAATTTACAATCGATTTTCTTCACCCTTTATCTCTACTGATGCCGAACTTCCTAAGCGAGTCAGGGAAAAATTTAGATCGATGATTCCTTGAATAGTTCTTAAGTTCCTTTCAGAGTTAAGATGGTTCTTTGTCATAAGTTCAAGAAAAATTTAATCAATTCAATCATGAAACATATAAGATAAGCGAAGGCACCAGTTTCATACTGAAGTGAAAAAAGTCAATGCAAAAGATCGAGTGGTACCCAGAAAAAGGAAATGGTCATATACTTTTTTTAGGGTGTGTTGAGTGCTCAACAAATGGCAATTCATTGGGCGAATGAAGAATCTTTGTTCCTCTGTTTCCCTTGAGGTATTACCGAATAAAAAATTAGACATTTCTAACATTTCTTTCATTTTCATTAACCAAGTTTTATATATATATATATATATATTATTGGAAGTATTGTTTTAGGGCTTGGCCATTCACTGGGAGGGCATCAAGCTCCCCCCTCAGATTCTACAATCGGTAAGTGTTTGCCCCAATCTTCTCACCCACCTGGAAAGGTCCAAGCCACAGGTTCTGAAACTTAGAATGTTTCCCTTTCAGTTCATTTTCTTTGTCCCACTTCAGGACTAAGTCTCCTACCTCAAAGTTCTTTTCTTTGGCCTTATGCTTATCAAACCATCTTTTCACTATTTGTTGGTGAGATAGGAATTTTGACTTAGCTTTTTCTCTCTCTTCTTCCAGCATGAGCAGAGTGTTAATCTTTTGCTGCATTGTTGATGAGGGTTCTTCGTTGTAATCTTGGGCCAATTGGAGAGATGATAGGTAGAGTCCATTCGAGAGGATGGATTCCTGCCCATAGACCATAAAGTATGGGGAATTTCCTATGGATTCCTTAGGTGTGACCCTATCGGCCCATAGAGAATTATAAAGTAGATTATGCCAATTTTTATGGTTGTCTGTGACCATCTTCTTCAATATCCTTACCAGGTTTTTATTAGCCGATTCAACCACACTATTTCCCTGGGGGTAGTAATTTGCATAGTACTTAATCATAATTCCTTTGTCCAGAGAAAACTCTGTCAATAGGGTTGAAAAAAAGTAGGCTACGTTATCAAAGACCAGAATAGAGGGGACAACAAACCTCGTGATCAGTTGCTGCTCTATGAATTGGATAACCACCTTCTCATTCACATGAGTCAGAGGAATGGCCTCTGTCCATCTTGTGAAATAGTTGGTGGCAGTAAGAATGTACTTGTGTAGTTTCGAGGAGCTAGGTGTAATTTCTCCTATAATATCCAACCCCCGTTGCTCAAAAGTCCAAGAGACAGTGACAAGTTGGAGTGGGACCACCACTCTTTTCTCCTTTTCAATGCTCATTTGACAGGTCTTATAGTTTCTAGCGTAAGTATGAGCACCTTTGAAGCGTCTTTGAAAAAGGTGGGCCAATAATAGCTGACTCTCAGAATTTTATGAGCAATAGTGTTTCCTATGAAATGTCCCTCGAAAGGGCCATCATGGAGTTCATTCAAGAATTTATATGCATCTCCTCGTTTAATACACCTTAATAGTACCCCATCATAATTGATCTGGAAGAGCACCGAATTTATAAGACGATATTGCGCAGATTTTAATCTCAGGGCTCTCCTTTCTCTGGGATTGAGGTTTTTGGGACAAGCCCCTTGATGTAGGAGATAAGTTAAGGATTTATACCAAGAATCTTGTCCTGGGGAGATGTATGCTACTTCACCAAACCATAGTGCCATCTCTTTCTCCCATCCGAGATCTTTGTTTACTTGATATTGGGCCTTGGCTGTGAGCTTACACAACCCCTACCCTTTTACTAGTTTTGCAGGATTTATATCTAGATCAAATTCCTGGACTACTGCCATCTAGTTCCCTCTTCTTTCCCCCATTTCTTGTTGGGTAAACAAGGATCGGACTGTAGGGTGCGACACAATTACCTTAGTGTGATTCTTGAGGATGTAAGATCTGAAATGATTTACTACCTTATAGACCACATAGGCCTTCTTGTCTATAACAGGGTAATTAAGCTTAGCTCCTTGAATATTTGTACTCATAAATGACATTGGGAATTCGTTGTTTTCATCATCCTTCTGAGTTAGAACCACAACCAGCGATTGGTCGGAGGCAAAAGTATAAAGGGAAAAGTCTCTATTGAAATTGGGACTTCACAACATTGGGGCCCGGGATATGGTCGCTTTGATATTGTTGAAAGCGTCTTTCCGCTCATCATCCCACTTAAATTTGGCATCCTTGTGGATCATCTTTTGTAAGGGTTTGATGATTTCGGCGAAGTAGGGAGTGAATTTTCTTACAAAATTGATTTGTCCAAAAAAGGACTGCATAACTTTCTTGTTATGGGGTAGCGGAAGTTGATCTATGGCTTTAATCCTTTTGGGGTCTATGCGAATCCCTTCTTGAGATATAATATGACCTAACAACTTACCTTCCTCGACACCGAAGATAGTTTTCTTAGGGTTCAGAGATATACCGTATTTCCTGCATCTCTCGAAAATCTGGGTTAAGTGTTGGATGTGTTCTTCTCTATTCTTTGAGTACACTATTACATCATCTAGATACACTACCACAAATTTATTGTTAAGACCCCAAAAATCCATGTCCATGGCCCTTTGGAAGGTTTCTCCTGTGTTGATTAAGCCGAAAGGCATGCATTTGTAAGCGAAGGTTCCCCATTTGGTTCGGAAGGTGGTTTTTAAACGATCTTCCTCTGAAACCAGTACTTGGTTGTAGCCTGAGAAACCGTCTAGTAGAGAGAATATCTATGAGCTCAACATGGTCTACATGAGTTGTTCCATCGGTGGAATCGGGTAATTGTCTTTTTTTGAAGCTCTGTTGAGGTTTCGAAAATCTATGCACAATCGGATTTCTCTCGACATTTTCCTTACTGGAACAAGATTTTCTACCTAGGCGGAATGCCTAACCTGGAAAATTATCTTCACATCTAAAAGCTTCTTTAATTCCTGATACATGAGAGGTTCTAGGGATGGGTGATACTTTCAGAGCTTTTGATGGAAATTTTTCACTTCAGGTTTCAACGAGATGGTGTGTTGAATAATGAGGGAATCATATGTTTTCAAATCCTTATAGGACCATGTGAAAACATCTTGGTATTTTCTGAATAATATGAGTTAGGATTTCCTCTCTTCCTTAGATATGGTTTTGCCGAGATTCACATGTTTTGGGTTCTATGGGGTTCCAAGATTTACAGTTTCATGTAGTGTGCAGGAACTACCAGTATTTTCATTCTTAGGTCCTTTGAATCATTCCTTTAGGTCAAACAGATTCTCTAGATTAGCTATCCCCTTCAGGATTGTGTGAGCCTTATCCATATGTTGTTCTATCTGAGGATCGGTTTCGGTTGATTTCTTTTGAAACTCTTCATCGTCAATAACGAGATCTTTGAAATTGTCTTGGTTGGTTAAGAAGCTTATGATCTATTCATCTCCCTTAAAGAATTTCCAATTAGAAATGTTATTGGGTACTGATGGTTTGTAAAGCAACTCTACAGTGAATCAGGAGGCTTCATAATCTTCTAAAGGTGACAGTTTGGAAGCGACAGTAGCCAAGGAGTCAGCGAGAATATTCTTTGTCCTGGGGACCACAATGATATTAAAAGCTTCAAAGTGTTCTATTAACCTATTCACCTCCTACTGATAGTTCTTTAGATGAGGAGAATTGCAATGTATAGTATTTCTTATTTTCCTAACAATAATTTTAGAGTCCCCAAAAAATTTCAATCCTTTGATATCTAAATCTATGTCTTTCTTTAACCCTTGTACCAGAGCTTCATATTCAGAAGTATTGTTGGTACACTCGAATTTGAGTCCAAGTGACATGAAATAGAATTTACCAATAGGATTGATGAGGATGCATCCTACTCCAGACCCTTCTTGAGATTTAGATCCATCAAAATAGAGGGTCCAAATTTGTGAGCGAGGATCACTACTTTCATTTCCCTTATTATTTTGTTTTTCCCTGACCTCCCGTTTCACAAGTTGTAGTGATAAGTTTTGGCAGAAGAAGGTGTTTCCTGTCGGTGTCGACAATTTATATTGAAAGATCATTTTGGAGTTTTGAGTAAAAGGAACATCGGATAGGAGGGGAGTGAAGTTTCCAAAGTAGGAGTCGCAGGAATAATTGCCTAGTATGGGGAAATCTGTGGATGAGGGTTCGTTGGGTGTTTCTAGATTAGTGACTGTATGTTTCAGATATCTCTCCCTATCGATTATGATCATGTTCTTGTGTCCCTTCAATGATAGCCAAAGGTGGACCCATTTGGTATTGAAATAACCGTTCATCTTTTCAGACCAATCTCTTCTCAGTAATAGCCCATATTCCTCTGGGATATCTACTACAACAATGTTGATCACTTGCTCAAACATGGGGTGCATTGATATCCTAATCATCACATCCTTGAGTTCTCCTATGACTTTGACTTGGGTCCAATCTAGTTGTATGACATGTTTATCAGTCTTGAGAGGAACGACATTCAATTTCATGGAGACAAACAAGGGCATGAAGTTGGAGGATGCTCCAGAATCTACTAAGAAGTTATGGATGTTGCTATTGAATATTTTAAACATTAGGAGGAATGGGGGGACAAAATATTTTTCTTTTTGGTCTACTGAACAAGCATTCACAATTGGTTTACCCACCAAGTCAGTGGACGATACATTTATTTCCAGGCTGCTCACCGCCACCCCCTTTTGTTCTGGGCTCAGAGCCTATACCATAAAGTTCTTTCGCTGAGGGATCCTACATATGTCCATGATGGATATATTATCCCTTAACTTCTTCAAGTCTTCAACCACGTTGTAATCTAGTTTGGATGATTCTTGGGTATGAATGCTTATAGTTTTCTTATTGAGAGAGAAAGATGTCTTTGGGCGATCGGGAGTTGACATACTTTCTGAGACCTGGGTGGCATCAGTATCTTTCGATTTGGGTGGACCCCTACTGCGTGTATGTATCGCCGAAACTTCCACATGTCTCTCTTGGGGCTCAAACAGGTCGTCGGAAGGCATGATCAAGTCGGGGTCCCATATCAACATGGCTGTATCTCGCGGTGGATCCACTTCTTCCTGGTCAACAATATTCAAGATCGAATTGTTTGGTTGTTTGGTCAGGGAGAGTTCATCTAGAAACCGATTGGCCATCAAATTCATGGCGTGTATCCATTTAGGGAAATCTCTTTCGGAGTGTTTTTCCTGATGATAAGTACAAAAAGAAACAGATGCGACGTTCCTTAGATCAATATTTAAGTTGGCTTTGGGGGGTTCATTTTCTTTTAAAGGAGGATTTCTTTTCAAGAAAGGCTTATAGGGCCTTTGGCCTTGGTTTCCCTCTCCTGCACTTCTCTTCATGTCTATGATTTTAGTCGATAATTTTTTAACTATGCGTTGTAAATCTTCTATATCTCCATTTCCCTTTTCAGGAGATTGTTCAACCTATTTTCCCAGTGGTCTAGTTAAAAGGAGTCCCCTCCTGGGAGGGGGTTGGGTTTATTTCTTTACCATAGAGGCCTGGCCTTCTTTATATCCTTTCATATGAAATTCTACTATTTTTGCCTCTTCAAAATTTTCCATCAGGGTTTTCTTAGCAACTCTTTTTACAAGCATAGAAATATAAGTCGGGAGCACGTTGGCGTAAACCTCAATTTGAAACTCTTGAGTTGGTTTTGCTGCGGTCTAGAATTTATTTAAGATGGTCATGAACCTCTGGTTTAAATCTTTGACCCTTTCCTTCGGAATCATGGTGGCTGCAAATATTTCATCCATAAGGGCTCGCTCCTATAGTGGTTTCTTCTACGAACTTTTCTAGAAAGTCTTTCTGGAACTTGGTCCAGCTGGTTATCGATCCTACTAGCAAGTTGAAATACCACGTGGAAGCTAAATTTTCAAATGTGTAGGGGAAGAGTCTACAGACTACGTCTTCATGTTGAACGTTCATAAGTCTGATCGTGAGTATGAAATTCTTGATGTGATCTTCAGGTAATCCTGAAGTTTTAGGGTCATACTTAGGAAGTAGTTTCTAGAGATGTCGAGGAATATTATGTAGTCATCCAGGGATGGCCACGACATCTCCGGCCAGCCAAGGTTGATTGTTCTGAAGAGGGATTTCCATTTATTCTTCATGGTTATTATTATCCTCCATATCTTCGGAGTCTGAGTCGAACTCTTCTTCTTTCGTAAAGTCGTTTGGCTCAGAGACTTTGACGACTGGTGTTTTGGTATCAGCTCGAGAGGTTCTTGGATTTCAGTGATCGTGAAATCTATTAATTCTTCTACGGAGTGTACGAAAAAATCGTCGGGAGTGCTAACCACTGGTCTACTTTGTTTTTTTCTTCGAGGGAGGATAGGAGCTCAGGACAACGCACCGATCTGTCGGGTGTAGGCTCTAGTGATTCTTCTGAATTGATTTACTTCCTCGTGAGGAAGGGCGTAAGGTATTTCAGGGTGAAAAGGTCCTTCCTTGGGCTGGGGTGAGTTATCCGTTTCGGGAATACTCAACGTGTGTAGGCTGTCTTGTGACAGAATAGCCATGCATGTGGGATATTATGAATCTGTAGGATTTTTGAAATGATAGATAAAACACATATTTAGTCATTCATTATCAGGCCCTCCTTCTAGCACCAATTCTGTTGATGGGTCTTAAATCCCTTGACTCAAAAGTAGGAACCAAACCCTCCATCGAGGCCTGATTAGACTCTGAAGCGTTTAAAATGGAGTGGTTCTCCAGATCTTGTGATCTAGCCAAATTATCGATGGGCTTTGTGTTTCTTTGTGAAGTCTCTTCCTTCAGTTAGGAATATTTTCTTCTGTATTTTTCTCTTGGGTGGGGCTAATATGAGAGATGCAAGCCAGCATAAACCAACTTGACAATCAACAGGATTAAGTTTTAACTACCAGGAAGAGGTTAATATTGGGATAACCCATTGCTCAACATGCATAAAATTACTCTATACCACATGCCTAGTACTAATACATTAACCATGTGAGCATCTAATCACTGTCTGAGAAAATAACTATCAGAAAAGAAAGAACATATGTAATAAGATAATGGAAATAAAAATAATTCATCTACCACAACCACGAATCACATAATAACACAACGATTTATCTCCACAATGAAAGAAAAGAACAACAAAACATTGCACCAGATAACTTGACAACATAATTAATTTCTCTTACTCATTACTACATCATTCATGAAACAGGATAGGAAGTAGTTCTTCTCCAAGTACAATCACATTGCATATGATGGAAATAGTTTGTCACTGGTCCAGAAGGACTTCTAAATTCATAGCAGTCACAAAATAATTCTCAACAACCAAAATAAAGAGTTCGTACAACAACCATCGACCCTTTGCTAATTGATCGATGTCCTTATTTATAATCTAAATTTCAACTGAAATTAACGACTAAATATAGTTTGAACCAAACAAAAATCGCCACGTGGAATCATAATCTAACAGTTTCTTTAACATTCCACCGAAGATATTTCTTGAAGAGGGTGGCTTCTTTCATATTCAGGCCATTTGATGAACAAGTCTTCACAAGTTTGGGCCCATGGGAATCTGTGTTGTTCCGGGGTTGCATATATTCCTCTGATATTCACTGCATGCGCTTGGTACTTTACCAAACTGGAGTTCAACTGTTGTAGCATGGTTTGAGCTCTGATTGGGTGTTATGTGAATTGTTTCACTTTCCCTGGCCTTGCATCGGTTATCTTTACGCACTCCTCGGTCCATAGCGAGTCTTTCTTGGCATGTATCTTAAACACGTCACTCAGGTTGATAAATTCATCAGGGGAGCCGAATTCAGGGAGCCCGACATCTCTCATCACTTTATTAATTTTATCCCAATGCTTCTAGCACTTGGCCCATTGATCTTTAATTTCTCGGTGTGGGTACCGGGACATCTTAGCCCAGTACTCGACAGATCTGTTCATGCGGACGAGACTACTTTTTCCTACCAACCGAATGCCATGTTCTTTTTTCTCTCGACCCTATTGGACTACCTCAATATATTTGAGTCTCTCTACCAATTTTTGTGCCCTTTCATGCCATCGCTCCATATAATTGCATGTCACAAGTGCCATGAGAGTGTCCTCTTGGAATTCAACTATGTTTTCCATTAACATGTGTCTTTCCTTATTGAACTGATTTTAAACTCCTAAGAACTCACCTTTTAAATATACCGCGGTATGTGTGGTGCCTTTATAGTATTCGACAAGATGATGCAAGTGTTCGAGCTCCTTTAGGGTGGCAGATATTTCCTTTTCATCCCTCTTGGATCTATCCTGGGCGGCATCAGAGATGGATTTTCTCATGTCAATCAGTTTGGACGTACGAGCGTTTGCTGTGTTGATTAAGTTCTCTTCTATAATGACCAAGATGGAGTGATCCAAAGTGATCCTTCTCTTCTTTGCATTCCTTTGAATGATGGCCTTTCTCTTCTGATCGTAGGATATCACATAGATGTCTGCTACCTTGTCTACCGGATCTGGTATCTGTTGATCACCCCATGTGATGTTGTTTCCCAGGCTACCAGCAATGTATATTTGTTTGAGAGTGGGCTCTTGAAATTCCTTGCTTTGCCTTGCAGTTCTAACCACTACCTGTTGCTCGTCGGGGATTTGAATATTGGGAAGAATAGAGGTGTCAAGTACATACTTGTTACTTGATTTTTCATCGGCCACAGAACTGTCGATTTCCTTTTGTGGAGATCCTTTATTTGTCTCCCCGGGTTTGGGCTCGTTGTTCATATACGCTTCAATTCTTGATTTATCAGAGTCTTTCGTGTCGAGGAAACTTTTGGCTTCTGCTTCCTTTTGCAATACCTCCTTGTCTTGAACTTCAAGCTCAGAGGAAGGAGTTTTCTCGGGGCCTTCTTCCTCTTGGACATGCACTAGAGTGTCATGAGATGGTTCTAGACTCTCGTCATCACTATATACTTGTATAAGTTTTATCAGCGGATTAGGCACTTGTGTTTCTATCGACACCCGACTCGTCTCTGGTGGAAATGTTCCACCTTCCGGGGAGTTGATCGACAATGTTGTGGATCCAGTGTTACTTGATCCGTTGGTGTTATCAGGATTTAAGGAACCGGGGCCACTTGGCTCTGTCGGGACACTTTGGATACTAGTTGAAAGCATAGGTGTTACAACAAAGTATGAATCATCTTGCATCCATTTCATTAGCAGCTGGCTTTGTTGGTACAAAAGTTCTACCATCCTCGGTGTAACTTGAACTTCAGGGGAATCCCTGATTTTTATCAGGGATTCCTGATCAACTCCCATAGCTTCAATGTCTTCTTGGGGATCACCTATTTCCTCACCCAATTTGTGTGCTATTGTTCCTTCCCGGGTCCTGAGAAATTCTTGAGTTGTCTGCTCCAATGACGTCATTTTCTCTTCCCAACTCATGGATTTGAACCTGGTCATTCAAGGGTCAGCTCTCCTTGCCAGCACCTCATTCCAATCTTGAGCTTTTTTAGTGAAAATTTCATCCTCGAACCGGTCATGGGAAAAAGGCCAACATGAAGATACCTACGACACATGTTGTGATTCCAAGCCCTTGGGATTGTGTTTGTGAAACCGACCAATTTGGAACTGGTATTCTAATTGACTAAGCCCTTCTTATTTAGCATGCGCCATGTCTTTTACCATGTAGAAGACAATATGAAATCCATACGCTATGAAAGCCCACTTCTTATCTTTTACTAAAGTGACATTATACCCCTAAAAAATGGTTTGATAGAAAATTCCCCCCAATACTAGTTGATCGGGAACATACAAAGGTAACAAATGGGGAGCCCCTATGGTGCTGAAAACCCTAATGTAGGTTTCACACTCATCTAAATAATAGTGACCAAATTTTGATATAACCTTTTTTTCTTCATCTGATAGCCTAGGGCACTCTTTCCTGAAGAGAAAGAAGTAAATGCGTGCAATAAAATGATCATAGATAACAACATAGGAATTTTTGTACATGTTTTCCCATAAGATGATGAAGTATACATGGACCGCGAGTTACGAAGAGTGCCAATTTAGGTTCATCCCAAAGAAAGCGTTCTTGGCACAGATGATGTCCAACAGATACAAGGCCATGTAGAATGCGGGGGTATCTCCCTCCTTCGACACCTGATCTTTCCTTATGCAGGTGCTCATCTTTTTGGAGATGATGGCACCCCAATTGAATCCCATGCCTAAAATGGTGACTGTAAAAGATATATGCATCCAAGCCTTTGAAAATTGGTAGTAGTCTTTCTCCCTATGCAACCTGCAGAGTAGAGCCATGAGATATATGTATGGTTCCCTGAGATTGGTTGTTGGGTACCAGCCAGTAGTCTGGTTCGTGAATTTTTTGTCTTCCCTCCACCAGGAGGCCATGATTTTTCTGGTATCGTGTGATGCATAGAATCTCAAAATGAAATCAGTGCTCAACTTTAGCTCAGAATCCCTGAGCTTGTAGTAACTCTGAACCTCTCATGGCAGGAAGACCCCGACGCACTCACCATTATCATCATTAATCAAAAAAATTTGTGCATCGGTGTGGTCAATAAGCCACTTTAGGAGCTCGATGTAAGGAAACACTGGAGACCGGATGGCCACCATGTGAAGATAAGCGTTGCAAATATTTGGGAGGACCTCGTCATCGAGCCTCCTTGTGTCAGGGTCACTGTGCGGGGTATATTCAAGGAAATGTTGTTTTGGCTCCAATACTTGCCTCTATGTCTCTGAAATCTGGGGGTTGGACAAAGGCCTCTTTGGTGATTGTCTTGATGATGGACACTGGCTTGGAAGTGAATTCCAATTGTCTTGCAACGACTGGGGAGGAGCCCTCTCCTGCTTCTGATTCTTGCAGCTTTGGTGCTCTGGGTGATTTCCTAGTAGAGGGTTTCTTTGGAGGCATCGTTCCTGCAATTAAAAATTCCCTTTAAACATGTGTACAAAGCGACATTGGGTGAGAACAAATGAATGGAGCAAAGAAAAAAAAAACAAACAAAAACACCATAAGAGGATACATACCTGTAATGCTTGCTAAGATAATTGTTTAATAATCACTGAACTTTGGGCGTTTCCTTCGGAATGTTAGCTTCACTCTTCTATTTGTTATGAATATCTTGCTGTGCAAAATAGGATCATACACAATGATTCACAAAGGATATAACTAGAGAGGTACTATCAGTCATATCAATTAGTTAATACGAGTAATGAATGAAAATTCAAAATAAACTACTATCATTTTTGTAGACAAATCTTAACTGGTCGACGATAGAGGCGCGGAGGAAGATGCATTGTATCGATGGGTTTAATGATTCCTTTTGATTTGTGCATGAATTAGTAACTAATGTGGGATCCACGAATTAACTAAGAGTCTTGAATGTGGCGTACTTGACACATTCAGGGCTTAAAATGTCTTATCACGTCACATCACTCCAACGTAGAGATCGGGGACCGACTACTATTTGAGTGTATAATTATATTGATTTTCTCCTGATCAAACTTTCTACACCGATGATATCGGGGATTAGTGATCGGGGAAAGTTCAGGTGTGTCGCTCTTCGGAGGGTCATCATATTTATAAGATTTTGTCATCAAAAGTGTCTCGGGAGTCGGCGGTGTTACTCCTCTATTTGCATGGCGCTTACTATTACACTTTTCTATTGAAGTCGAATGAATCGGTCTTTGGAAAAATCCTTCTCGAGGCTTATTCATAGAAAAGAAAGGATTTCATCATTGGCACCGATGACGGTCGACGCTCATCTATTTTGAATTCACAATCGATTTTCTTCACCCTTTATCTCTATCGATGTTGAACTTACTAAGCGAGTTAGGGAAAAATTTAGATCGTTGATTCCTTGAATAGTTGTTAAGTCCCTTTTAGAGTTAAGATGATTCTTTGTCATACGTTCAATAAAAAATTAATAAATTCAATCATGAAACATATAAGATGAGCGAAGGCATCAGTTTCATACTGAAGTGAAAATAGTCAATGAAAAATATCGAGTGGTAACTATAAAAAGGAAATGGTCACAAACTTTTTTTAGGGTGTGTTTAGTGCTCAACACACCGAAGACACCATTCCTCCCATTGAGGCCTCTCCACACCTCGACATCCCAATGGTTGAAGAAATTTTACCTCAGGGATTCCATGAGAACCCTACTACACCACTTATCCCTGATTTCCCCCTCCCCCAGAGGAAAATCCCGGTTTGGGAGACAATTCCCCAAGCCATCACTCAAATTCCCTTCTTCTACCCCCCACCAAGAGTACAATCATTCCAAGTAGATACGATGCTTTACCTTCCCAATATGGTGCTCACCATCCCTATATGGTATCTACACCCACCTGTGATGGTTCCTCAACCATCTCTCCCTCCTCAGTCAAAGGGAATCTTGATGCATATTCCAGTACTAGCTCTGGCCATACCACCCTCACCCCAATCTCCAGCACCACAGCCACGACTGGGGGTAGACGGAAGAAGAAAGAGCCCACAACTCCACTTCCTCCTCTAGTTCAACCTCCTTGTGCACTATGCAAAAGAGAGGGAAAACCCACCAACATATGTCCTTATCTTCTCGAGTTACGCAATCTGATCCAACTCCCTTGAGAAACCACATCGCTCACCACTTCTCCAAGCACGTCTAGTACTATGAAAATTTCCTCCCCTACAAGAAGTAAAGGGATGTGAACCAAATTTGCTTATGAAATCTATTTAGAATATGGACACTACACTCATCATTTCCCAACTCTACCTCAGTTTAGTCAGACGCTAATAGAAGTATGCCAAACCTTTATTCAAAATCCCTCTCTGCCACCACTTTTTAGTACTCAATTCATTGGCATCCATTATGTCTCCTCCTTAGTCCCTAAATGGTTGAGATTCCCTTTCACTCTCTCTGAATCACTTGCTCACTTCACCTATCGATGTCCTTGATTGTGGCATACAGAGGTCGTCATTCAACCCCTATTCAACCACATCTGACTACCTCACCATGGGTCTTTCCCTCTCTAGATACTGTCAACATCACCTCCCCTGATCCATAATCACTTCCCACCCCTCCATGGTTCATAGATAGATTGTCTGAGGATGTTCCCCCAAATCCTCTCAATTCTTCGGTTCATTTCCCATAGGAAATCTTTCCCCATGCCACAGTATATCACCCATAGTATCTAGAAATTTGGTTTATGTCAAGTGAGACATCGCAACATAGTTGCGATATCCACTCTACGTCTTCACCACTTGAGGACAATCACACTATGACAATAACCCATGTCACCTCCCCAGATCCCCTATATTCTTTCATTTTCCACTGCGATGAAGATATCCTGGGGGAACTCACTACCCCCAATTTCCCATGGAATGCGCTCCATCACTGAGATCTTTTTCTCTCACATGAATCTTTTGACCCTCCTAACCAAGCTTTCGTATGTTCAATCGAAACCAAGATTTTATTCTGTTAGGGAATATAGACAAGTTCAACAACCCTATCCCTTCCCTAGATTCTTTTGAAGAAGGAAACATGGTCAATATCTCCCCCACCATCAAAATCGACATTTCCTTCAAACCAGGAATCATAGAAGAAATCACCATTGGCATTGCATACTCCCCTGAGGAACTCACAACTTACAAATCTCTCTTTCAGGAATACCAGGATTCTTTTGTCTGGTCATATATGGATATGCTCGGCCTCAATCCTTCTATAGTCGAACATCGCATCAACACATGGCCAGATATCGCCCCAGTCCATCAAATGCAGCGCCCACTTCACCCATCCAAAGTTGCAGCTATCAAATCTGAAATTGACAAGTTACGTGTTGTTGGGTTCATTTACCCCATCCTCGTTAACAAAAAATAGGGCACTATTAGCATCTGCACTAACTTTCACGATCTCAACCATGCTTTCCCCAAAGACAACTTCCCAACCGCTTTCATCGACCAAATTATTGATGACTATTCCATCCACGAGGCATTGTCCTTCATGGATGGGTTCTCCAACTACAATAAAATCGAAATCCATCCAGCAGATCAGTATAAAACCACTTTTACTACCCCATGGGGTACTTTTTCTTATCGTGTCATGCCTTTTGGACTAAAAAATGTAGGTGTTATGTTTCAACGGGCCATTACTTATGTTTTCTATGATCTTTCTCACATCATCCTCGCTTACTTAGACAACCTCACTGCCCGATCCAAGAAATGAACTCAGCAATTAGACAACTTATGCCTCGTCCTTCAACGATGTCGCCAGTACAATATCTGCATGAACCCCCTCAAGTGTGTATTTTGCGTCACCATCAGACACCTTCTTGGGTTCATTGTCTCTCAACACGACATCATGGTGGACCCCCTCAAGGTCCAAGCTATCACAAAAATTCCACCACCTAGGAATTTGTGCCAACTACAGAGCCTACAAGGAAAATCCAAATTTTTACGTCGCTTTGTCCCTGATTACACCATTGGTGCACACAATTTCCTCTGCTTACTATGTCATGATATCCCATTTCGATGGGATGAACATGCTCAAATAACTTTTGATGATTTAAAAGAGGCCCTATCCAATGACCCTTTGATTAGTCCTCCAAACTATGATCACTACTACAACCTCTACTTATCTACCTTATCCATCTCAGTAGCAGGAGTCCTTGTCCAACTAGGAGATGATGGAAGAGAACATGTCATTTACTACATCACTAAAAATCTTTCAGGACCACCTTTGAAATGAAATCATGATGAGAAACTAGCCCTCGCAGTTATCCTCACATTTCAGAAACCGCGTCACTATATCCTGCTTCGCACTACCAAAGTCATAGAAGATTCTAAACCCATGCAGTACTTTCTTAGTCGACGACAGATTAATGAAAGTTTTTCCCGGTGGATCATCATCCTTTAGGAATACGACCTAGAGTTATGAACTCCCAAAATCAAGAAAGCACTCGTTCTTTCCGAACTCATTACGACCTTTCCCTTAGATGCTAAAGCTTCACCCGTCAATACAGATTTTCCAGACAAACACCTCTTCTTCATACCCTATGATGACCCCTGGTATGGTGACCTTCTCGTCTACCTTCAGACACAAAAGTTTGGGTCTCATCTCTCTCGAGATGATCATCAGTGCATTGTCCATCAAGCCCCTCGACACCTCCTTATTGGTGACATCTTGTACTGACGTGGGGTCGATACTATACTCCGTCGATATCTAACCATCGGCGAAGTATATAGAGTATTGAATGATTTCCATAGAGGCGCTTGCAGTGTCCACCTCTCAGGTATGTCCACTGCCCAAAAAATCATTCGAGCAGGGTACTTCTGGCCCACACTATTTAATGACTGCATTCACTCTGTCAAGCAATGCGACAAATGCCATCTCTATGCAAACAAAGCACGAGCGCCACCCGCTCTTCTACATCCAGTCATCACCACCAGCCCCTTATGAAAATGGGGCATAGACTTCATGAATTTCAATCCTACATCAAGTAATAGACACAAGTACATCATCATGGTAGTAGATTACTTTACTAAATGGGTCGAAGCCATGCCCACCTTCAACAATATCGCTGACACAACATCACACTTTTTCTTCAACCACATCATTACCCATTTTGGAATTCCACTACAGTTAGTATATGATCACGGTAAGCACTTCAATAATAATATCTTTGCAAAACTCTCCTCAAAGTTAGGCTTGTCCCGTGAGTTTGCCTCCCCATATTACCCTCAATCCAACAAACATAAGATCAATTGGAATCATATGTTTTTTTCAACACTATGGGCTTATTGCATAGCAGTCAAAACTACCATTGGTTTTACATTGTTTCATATCGTCCTTGGGATTGAAGCCACCCTACCCATCGAGTGCGAAATTCTCATGTTACGCACCACCATCGAGCTATTACCTGACACTTTTCTAATGGAGCAATGCTTACTGACCTTAGAGTCACTAGATGAAGATCTTCGGTCTTCATTACAAAACAACGAGGCAACTAAAAAATGGTCCAAAGCCACCTTTGACCACCATGTCAAACTTCATTCATTTAACGAAGGAGATCTCGTCCTAGCTTATGATATCACCCATGATACTCTCGATCATGGGAAATTCAAATAATTATGGCATGGACCCTACATTTTCCAAAACTGCCTCACTAAAGGTGCATACATCATGGCCTCTCTAGAAGGATATCCTCTCAAAGAACCCATCAAAGGGTTGTACTTAAAGAAGTTTTACGCCTGATCATAGCCATTATACACTAGGATTTTTCTTTGTACACATTTGAAGAGTTTTTGTCTTCTTTTTTTCCCTCCACTCCTCATGTCTGATCTTCCATCCGTGTTATTGATAGATGTATCCTCCATCAGCCTACCACATCGGTTATGTTGACGGTGTTATCCATTGGACACAGAATCTCACTTCAGCCACTTGGGCCCTCTATACCCCCTCACATGAACTGCTCCACTCCAACGACATATGTTTGGGCTCAACCACTAAAAACCAAGTAGAATACGTAGTCTTCATTGGTCTCCTCGTCAAGGCCAGTCACCTCCACATTCGTCACCTTAACATTTTATTAGATTTCCAACTTGTTGTCCTGCATCTCAACAATGTATACCGTGTCTATGATCCTTGCCTCTTTCACAAATACCTACAAGATAGACTCTTATCTCGAAACTTTGATTCAATTTCATTTACACATATTTCGGGAAAATTTAATCAAATAACAGATAATATGGCTAACCTAGTGTTAGATTGGTATTTATCACATCAAGACATCATTACATATACATACATCAAACATTAGTCATAACATACATGTAGACATCACAAAGAGAAAAAATATGTGTATCGATATATGTATATATATATCCTCCGAAGTGTCATAAATGTTTACAAAAGTACAAAATATATATCTCTCGTAGGCCAATGAGTCCCCTCACCCCTATAGGTACAAAATGGGTACCCCCTACCCTATACAAAATGGGTATCAACTACCCTGTACAAAATGGGATCACAATCCTATACATATACAAAAAATGGCACTCATGGTGCCCCCAGAGCTCCTCCCCTAGGTCCTCTGTCATCTGGAGGCACGCCACTAGTTGGGGGTCCTCCAGGTCTATGGGGCAGTCGACCAGTCATCGCTAACCCCGCTACAGCTTCCCAGTGGATCAAGGCTTTCCACTCTGTTGGTACACCCATGCACTACTCCAGAACCCTCTCGTTATGGATGTGGGCCCACATGCCCTCTGACACACCCTAAAGAACCTCCTCGAACCGACGACAAAGGTCCTCCATCCCCCCTATGACCTTTACCCGTGGCTCATGAAATGGTTGAACACCCATATCATCAAATATCTACCTCTAGCCTGCCCTCGGCTCATGTGTTGGCCCAATGCCAACATAATCTCTTCTGCATCACTGTCCTACCTGCAACGGCCGCATTGTCCCCTCACGTGCCATCTCCCTGACCATCTCAGCCTCACGGCCTCGGGGCCCCACATCTACAAACATAAAAACCAAAGGTAGATTCAACGTTCTATATACATAATCATATGCTACACTATCAAAATCACAAAACATAAATACACAAACATACCTCTTTGGTACCAGACCTCTCCAGGAGGAAACACCATATCTAGGTCATTACGGTAGTCCATCCCACTGTATGGATACCAGAGTATCACCTATGGCATATGATGCCACACACATGCCACAATGGTCATAAATTAGTGGCCACCCTCCCCCTCGTGACATGCCAAAATATGGGCCCACCGTATCAATCATGCCTCCTGCGGCCCTGCAGGTGCCAGAAAATTCCTCGGGCGCAACATAGGCACCCTCTCCAGAAACCATGCCACCAGGATGTGTTAGAACTAAAAGTCACACTTTGACTGCTAAAGTGTAAGCTCAACACCCATCAGAATGTAAAATATAATTTTGGTTTTGAATAGGTGGATCAACAAGATGGAGAAAGAAAGGGAGATGGATGCAAACTATAGATCAGTAGGCTACACCAATGGGCAATGGAGTCACAAACATTCTACTCATTGAAGGCACTAAATCTAATCAAAAGAAAACAAGACATATGCTGATAGGTGGAAGAATGAATGAGGAAAACATAAGATACAATGTTCACTAAACATAGATCCTCTGAATTTAATGAATCAACAAATACTTGAATATAAACAATGATTGATGGGAAAAATACAATAGATCCTCTGCTGCTTAGGGATCCATAAATCATTGGAAGCCTTTCATCCTCAAATCTACAATATATTCAAATAAGAATAAATATAAACAAAAGATTTACAATCTGAAATCAAATCTCTCATGAGTCTCCAATAGCAGTAATGCTTACAATCATAAAATTCCCACAGGCTCACAAATGAACACACACAAGAAAACTGCCTGCTCCTACTCTCTCTAGCCTCTCCTGGCTCATGAATCCCCTTCTCCAAGATCTCTCTCCTTCCCTAAATATAAAATAGAATCCAAATAACCTTATTAAGTCGAATCCCATCTCCTCCATTGGATTTTAAGCCTTGGAGATAGGTGGCAACAATCAAAGAGACAAAAATCCAACAAACTGCTAATTTTTAGGAATTTGTTGGAAGTCATTAATAAATTGTTTCCACCTCATTGCATGAAGCCTTTGATGGTGTTAAAACTTAGGTGTAGGTCTCCCTTTACATCTAACTTATCCTTGATAATCCATTCAAATCCTCCTTGACATGTGGCAACATCCCAACAAGGTGAATATCCAAACCGTGACCGCTACAGGAAATTCCGTAGCCCCGCTGTAAAATAGTTATGCACATTCGGTAACGCCACTTATATGTTTAATATCTATCAAAACATAACACATTTTGAAAATTTGAGAGAGGCTTTTTTTATTTGGTATGTTATGAACAAAAAACTCCTCCAGTTTTCAAAAATACCTTCTCATTGGTTCATAATGCAAGTTTTAAGTTAGTCACTCAAAACTAGCAGACGCATCCTTGCAAAATAACTCTGCACAATTTGGTCTCTGTCAAAATTTTGGTAGCGCTTTCCCATGTGTCTGCATGAAATTTGGTAGCACCATCATAATTCACAGCTACATCACTTCAACATTGACAGATTTGGTAACATTCGACAAGAAAATGGATTTGGTAACAACCTATGGAATTCATAGCGCCGTCATTACACTGCTTAATAGATTTGGTAGCATTTTAGGTAGTAAAATGGCAGACCATTCTATATAGACAATTCCGCAACACCATGGCGCTATGGAATGTATGTTCTCCTCTGTATGATTAGACTAATCAAGAACCTTGATTTGACAGGTTATAAGCCTATATATGCCTGTAGAGGTTATTTAGTTGATTATGGAGAGGTAAGCCTCTTCTGGCTGCAAATTCTTATGCTAACATAGGATCCATGGGGGATAGATTTGTCCCTATGAGGCTCTAATAAATATTGTAGTTTTAGTGCCTTATCCTAGAGCTTCTCCCAACCTTTAACCTCTACAATCTGCTTTGATCTATGACCTTCAACGAAAACTAAAATCAAATGAAAATTGAAACTGACAAAAATGATGAAAACGATGCTTGTCCAGCAAGATTATTGCACACACCTACTCTAATTATTGGGAAAATGAAGCATTCAAGTTAAATGAAACAACCAATGAAGCCATTTCATCATTTTTCCAACTGTTTGAAGCTTTGAAATGTGCTTCCTTAAGCACCAGAGATAATTCCTACTTGAAGGCACGTCAAAGAAACATTTGGCAATACACTTTCCATTGAATAAATTAGTGAGCCTAGGCTCACTTTCTACTTGCAGACAAGATGCAAATGGATCCTGAAAAACATCATCAATACTTTACCCTACAACATTGCTTTGTGTAAAAAAGGAAAAGTACTGCATTAGGTCCTTCCTCCACTGTGCTTGGTTGTTGCATTGCTTGCTGATTTTCTGATTCATTCTCAATGCATATGGCCTTGGTCCACTCCTCGTCATGAGGTGTATTAGGAGAAAGGATCAATGATTCTTGTATTTCTTTAATTTCAATCTCTCTCATCTGCTCACATGGAATTTTATCTTTGTTTCTTGATGAAACTGAGCTTGTGTATTCAAGAGGAATAGGGGGTTGATAGGGAAGTTCATCACAATTAGAAGTGCTTGGGAAACTACATTCTTTTGTATTATCTTCTAATTGTGAGGGATATTCATCATAGCTTGGCTTATGGTCCCAATTTCTCAATTTTTCACCTTCTAAACTTAGATTATCATCTTTTTCTTCTTTTTCAACAACAAAAATATGACATGAGGGTTGAAACAAGCTATTGTTGCTTTGATGGGAAGGCTACTTCTTTGATATAAGGTCTTCAACAGACTGTTCATGGAAATCATCTTCATAATCATCATACAAAGGTGAATCAATGACCATTTGACTGTTAATGGATGAAGGGATTAGTACAATAGTTGGGACAATTGGTTGTTCAGGGAAAACATCATCATAGTCATCAAAACTTGACAAATCATGGCACATTGGTTCATTAACAATAGGAGGGATTACAAAAACAATTGGTAAGATATGAATTCAGTCATGACAAGCTGCAACACTATACTCATGATGAAATAACTCTGAACCTAAGATGACCTATTGACTTAAAGAATCGATAAAAGGAGGAGAAAAGGAAATGATGGATTGTCCGTATTGATCTTTCTCTTGGGGACCTAGATTTTGACATGAATGATGCATTTTTTCTTCAAATTTAGGAAAAGCATTATGAAACTCATCATCTTAGTCCYGTTCTCTGCAATCATACCCTTCATCATCACTGCTAGAGGAATCACTTGTTGAATCCTGAATATATGATGCATACCCCTCACAACAATTCTCAAAAATTCTTTCAGCTGGATAAATTATCTTGCAATGAGAATAAAAAACATCATGAAAGTCCTTCAAAGAGGAAATACTAGAAGCAGGGAGTGTTCTATACCATTTCCTCACATAGCCTTCCAATGAATACAAGAACATTTTCATCAATATATCTTCATGATGGATGTCAAGTTGCTGCATCAAAGCATGAAATTCATGAACATGCTCAACAGGGTTGTCATTCTCACCTTCATAAAATATAGGCAACAAATCTTTCCATTCATCAAATTGAGGCACAAACTTGGATAACCATCAATGGCTAAGAAATTGAGTGGGGCAAACCTCCTGGCCAGGATAGCCTTCATAGCCATTTAATTTGTCTCATTCCAGTGGATTCACCAACAAATTCTGAATAATGGAGTCACCATGGTGAATGTGAATTCTTGAAGGTGTCCAAATTCATTCACCATCTAAATATGGAGTTGTGCAGTGTTGTTCTTCCCAGGGAGCTTTTCAATCTACTCAAATCTGTCCATGACAACGGTGCCAAAAATGTTAGTACTGAAAGTCACACTTTGATTGATAAAGTGTAAGCTCAACACCCATCAGAATGTAAAAGATAATTTTGGTTTTGAATAGGTGGATCAACAATATGGATAAAGAAAGGGAGATGGCTACAAACTACAGATCAGTAGGCTACACCAATGGGCAATGGAGTCACAAACATTCTACTCATCGAAGGCACTAAATTTGCTCAACAAAAAACAATATATATGATTATAGGTGGAAGAATGAAGAAGGAAAACATAAGATAGAATGTTAACTAAACAAATATCCTCTTAATTTAATGAATCAACAAATACTTGAATATAAACAATGACTGATGGGAAAAATACAGTAGATCCTCTACTACTTAGGGATCCATAAATCATTGGAAGCCTTTGATCCTCAAATCTATAATATATTCAAATAATAATAAATATAAAAAAAGGAGTTAACATCTAAAATCACAACTCTCATGAGTCTCTAATAGCAGTAATTCTTACAATCATAAAATGCCCACAGGCTTACAAATGAACACACACAGGAAAATTGCCTGCTCCTACTCTCTCTAGCCTCTCTTGGCTCATGAATCCCCTTCTCCAAGAGATCTCTCCTTCCTTAAATAGAAAAAAGCATCCAAATAACCTTAGGAGGTTGAATCCCATATCCTTCATTGGATTCTAAGCCTTGGATATAGGTGGCAACAATCAAAGAGACAAAAATCCAACAAACTGCTAATTTTTAGGAATTTGTTGGAAGTCATTAATAAATTGTGTCCACCTCATTTCATGAGGCCTTTGATGGAGCTAAAAATTAGGTGCATGTGTCCCTTGAAATCTAACTGATCCTTGAGAATCCATTCAAATCCTCCTTGACATGTGGAAACCTCCCAACAAGGCGAATATCCAAACCGTGACCACTACAGGAAATTTTGTAGCGCCGTTGTAAAAAAGTTATGCACATTCGGTAGCACCAATTATATGTTTAATATATATAAAACCATAACAAATTTTGAAAACTTGAGAGAGGTTTTTGTTATTTGTTATGTGATGAACAAAAACCTCCTCCATTTTTAAAAAATATCTTCTCATTTTTTCATAATCCAGGTTTTAAGTTAGTCACTCAAAACTGGCAGAAGCGTCCTTGCAAAATAACTCTGCATAATTTGGTCTCTGTCAAAATTTCGGTAGCACCTGCCCATGTGTCTATGTGAAATTTGGTAGCGCCATCATAATTTGCAGCTACATCACTTCAACGTTTACAGATTTGGTAACATCTGACATGAAAACGGATTTGGTAACAACTTATGGAATTCATAGCACCATTATTACACTGCTTAACAAAATTGGTAACATTTTAGGTAGTAAAATGGCAGACCATGCTATATAGACCAATCCGCAGTGCCATGGTGCTATGGAATGTCTGTGCTCTTCTGTATGATGAGACTAATCAAGAACCTTGAGTTGATAGGTTAGAATCCTTTATATGCTTGTACAGGTTATTTAGTTGCTTATGGAGATGCAAGCCTCTTCTGGCTGCAAATTCTTATGCTAACGGGATGTACCCAAACAAAAAATCACCAGAGTCACTGGTCTGACATCGGTGAATCTTTCCCATCATCCTAGAGTGCAACATCATCCCCCAGGAAAAGAATTCCCCAGCTAGGACCCTCTCTGCAATCCTCAGTTGACCTCCCATGATTCGTTGAGTAGCCAAGGATCCATAGATCCTCACATCCATGGTTGTGATGCACTGAGGCAAGAGTTCATCCATCGCCTCAATACAGACAAATGAACCTGACATTGGGTTCGGCCCCGAACTGTGGTGTCGTGCCATATCTATCAGTCTCACATTCCCTGCCAGCTGGGGGTCAGTAGACATGGCCATTCCTCGGAAGGTCAGCCCCGTCAAAAAGTATACATCCTCAACAACTGAGAGTGTCATCTATTTTCCCTTCACAATGAAGCAGTGCAGATCAATGCTCCACATGGATATCAAAAACTGAAGTAGGAACTCCTGTGACTGTATCAAAGGGAAATCAAAGAACTTGAGCAGCCCACAGGTTGCCAAGTGTCTCTGAACGCCTGGCTGCTCTCTCACAGCCTCTCAGAGATGCTCCCAGTCTCTCTCCCTCCAGTGGACTGACATAGTGACTCTCCTACCACAAAATGATCACCTGCATCCACACAAAAACACTTGTTCAACCCTCATCATTCATCAAAAACATAAAAAAAATTAAAATTTCAACCACCCTTAGCTTCATCTCTAGTGCACGGATTTCACCCCCACAGGTGTGCACATATGCACATGTGTTATTTGCACAACTGCACATTAATGCACAACTATCAGAGAAACAACTGCACATCAATGCGTACTGTCACACCAACAAGTGCACACACATGCACACTTGTTCTCTCCACAGTCGTGCACTGATACACAACTATCTGAAAAACAACTGCGCATAGTGCGCAACTGTAATTTTAATAGGCATGCATCTCATGCGTGCTTATTTTTCCCTCCCACGTGCCCCTATGCATGGTTTTGTCATGAACAATCACACATTATGCAAAGGATATGGAATTGTACCTGCGCATCTTGGAGAGATAAATATATTACTATAAGTAGCCTTCATAAAATGTCAACCCAGGGAGGTAGACTTAGAGGAACCAACACTGTATGTGCAGGGTTGAAGAGAGAGTTTCAAGAATGTCAATCTACTTCAAAAGAAACTACTGAAAGAAACTATACTAATCTGCCCCGTTCTGCACTCATTCTGCACTGATCTTGCACTAATCCTGTACTAGCTCACAAAACATGTTTTAAGCATATAAATAATCTACTGAGAAACTGATGACAGGAAATACTTTAACTCTATGACTTATCACTCCACAATCACTCAACAACTTCTAACATATATGCATCCTCTATTGAAATGCAATAATGTAATGAAGCTTTCCTAATTTATGAAATACCCAAACTAGATCTCAAGCTCGAACATAAAAACTAAAGCCAATGGACAAATCGAAACTGAAAACTGTAATTACACTCTAACTCAATAACTGGAATTTCACTCAAATTCTGCTAAATACTAACACACTAATCAAAGTCTACTACATTTTGAAACTTCAAATTCATCGATGCAATTGAAATCTGATTATGATGCTCATAACCCGTCTCAGGAAAAGGGGTCCCTACCTTCTTCATCAACTAGTTAGTTTCTTTAAACAAATCGCATCAAATCCTATGAATGATAAAAGACAGAAATTAATCAACTCTATTACTTCAATAAACGAGAATAATACAATGCTGGAAAATCACTTATCTCCTTCTGTCTATTCTATCTCTGTTCTACTTTCTATTTATGTTCTATGTTCTATCTCTACATAATCTCCCCTATATTATCTCTATAATCTCTATATACTACTGCATCCCCCCCCATCTATCGATCATAGCAACTCTTATATAGAGTTTGTATTAATTACAATCCAGATTCAGTTCCAGCCCTGCGCCTTTTAAGAAGTAATAACTGTCCACATGGCATTCGGGTAGAGAATCATTGCTTGGAGAGGATAAATGTGTTTCCCAGAAATCTCTATTTGAATTGGTGGCAATAACTGAATCTACAGAGCTCCTTCAATGTATGAGCGATCTACTTGGCACTTGGAATTTTTGGAAAAACGCCATAACCACAAAATCTGGGTTTTACCCATTTAGAAAAATGAGAATATATCCCAAACCGTTAAGAATTTTTAGAAACTATTCATTTGGGAACCAATTTGGACCCTTCTGCACAAAGCCTAGTTCTTAGTTTTTCAAGATTCAACTTCATCACCTTGAAATTTGTGCCAGAATTTGACTGTGTGGAAAGTGACGGGAATTGACCAATTTCATAGAAGAGTAGAGCTATAATAAAACGTAGAACAAACTGCAAATATAATCGCCTCCATAGCAATAGACATATGGCGTTCTGGCATATGATGGATCTTTCAAGTGGTCTTTTGGCTTCTTCATGGCCATTTCACACAATACAACCCAGCATGGTTTGGAAACACGACTTTTAATGACACTTGTATCTTCTACACAAGTGTGCACATGCACATAATACTTGTAAGTAATATGTGTTCACATGGTCATGTCTTTCTCCAACAGTTGGATTCAAGCATTTCTCAAATCAAGAGGGCTCTTGTGCGCAAATGACCAGAAAACCATATGCACAAAGGTGTGCCCTTTCAATATATTTTTTCAATTCTTCACCCACCTATAACTTAGAAAGTATTTTATGATTTTTGTATTACACAAAACATATTTGTGTGATAGAATATGAAAAGTACAAAAAAATTCCATAAGCAACTTGGGAAAGTAAACAATATCTGCAAGAAAATGTATTAAATCAGGAGCCCAACATTCCCCCATGCTTGGATTTTTGCATGTCCTCATGCAAAGGAATTCTACTCTTTAACAATGGCACAGTAAGAGGATGCTAGAAGTCCTGAGATCTATCCATTTGATTGATGTGAAACTTGTTGTGAAGATCCCCTGCACTCTTAGCATGTTCTTTCAAAATATTTAAACATCTGCCCCTTGACTTTAGCTCAATAGAGACCTGGCCCTTCATCATTTGTATGACAACTTTCAATCCATTTCTTATTGCAACTGATGTTCTTTTTATTTTCAGAAAACACAAGATTTGAAGGTGTTGTCCTTTATTCATTATCCTACCTACCTACCTACTTAAAGAAAACATTTCTTTAAGTATAGGCAAATAACCAATGAAGCCACCGACGTAGCAGAATCAACAATAGACTCATACCTTTTGATAGAATATATAAGTGCATCATTACCAAGGTATGGTGAGCAAGCAATACCAGTTGATTGATTTCCAAGAATTGCTAAAGAAGAAGAGCATCTGAAAGCTGTGAAACAGATTGAAACCACTATTCAATATAATCATGCATACCATTTTCTTTTGCTGCTGGAATTTCTAATTGCTCACTCTTCTCTACAGGTTGGCATGGATGCTCAAGGGGAAGCATTGGATCAACTGATTTCTCCTCCATCTTTTGAGCTACAGATATCTCTTTAAGTTCTGTCAAGAGGCAAGAAAGTTCCTTCAACAATCTCTTCTTTCGTTCAACCATGCTTGAATCCATTAACTGATTTTTATGATTTTTCTTTTGTTGTAGGGGGTTTGCTAAAATGATTTGCAAGTCACACCAAATAACCAATTCTGAAAACTAATTTGCAAACTCACACTTGCTTGAAATTAAATTTTCACACTTGCTAAATGAAATATCCTTCTACTGAGAATGAAGACACACTTGCTCTATGTAAAATTAAAGCAACAAAAACTCTGCTGAAAGGAAATGGCATCTGCTGAAAAGAAAGGCACTCTTTGCTGAAATGAAGATTACTTCTACTGAATCAACTGCACACCTTCTTATACTGCTGAAATAAAAAACTCTCTTACTGCTGAATCAAATCTACCACTATTAAAATGAAGACTCTCTTGATGCTAAATACATTCTGGTACTGCTGAAATGAAAGCACACTTGCATACTACTGAAATCAAATCTGATTATGCTAAAAGTAAAAGCACACTTGCACACTACTGAAAATTAAAGCACACCTTGCTTTTAAAGAAATACTTGTTAAAATTGAATCTACTTGGCAAAGCTTTGGAGGAACCTACTATAGTAGATGCGTAGGTTCTTACCTCCTGTCTTACAACTCCTCCTCCCTTTTGCCTTCCATAAACATAGTATCCACTCTCCAATCCTTTTTAGTTCCTCCCCAACAACAACGCAAAAATGTAGAGCTAAATATATTTCTATAAGTAGCCTTCATAAAATGTCAACCCAGGGAGGTAGACTTAGAGGAACCAACACTGTATGTGTAGGGTTGAAGAGAGAGTTTCAAGAATGTCAATCTTCTTCAAAAGAAACTACCGAAAGAAACTATACTAATCTTCCCTGTTCTGCACTCGTTCTGCATTGATCCTGCACTAATCCTGCACTAATTCTGTACTAGCTCACAAAACATGTTTTAAGCATATAAATAATCTATTGAGAAACTGATGACAGGAAATACTTTAACTCTGCGACTTATCACTCCACAATCACTCAACAACTTCTAACATATCTGCATCCTCTATTGAAATGTAATAATGTAATGAAGCTTTCCTAATTTATGAAATACCCAAACTACATCTCAAGATTGAACGTAAAAACTGAAGCCAATGGACAAATTGAAACTGAAAACTGTAATTACACTCTAACTCAATAACTGGAAATTCACTCAAATTCTGCTAAATACTAGCACACTAATGAAAGTCTACTACATTTTGAAACTTCAAATTCATCGATGCAATTGAAATCTGATTACGATGCTCATAACCCATCTCAGGAAAAGGGGGCCCTGCCTTCTTCATCAACCAGTTAGTTTCTTTAAACAAAACACATCAAATCCTATGAATGATAAAAGACGGAAATTAATCAACTCTATTACTTCAATAAACGAGAACAATACAATGCTGGAAAATCACTTATCTCCTTCTGTCTATTCTATCTCTATTCTACTTTCTATTTTTGTTCTACGTTCTATCTCTACATAATATCCCCTATATCATCTCTATAATATCTATATACTATTGCATTCCCCCCCATCCATCGAGCATAGCAGCTCTTATATAGAGTTTGTATTAATTACAATCCAGATTCAGTTCCAGCCCTGCGCCTTTTAAGAAGCAATAACTGTCCACATGGCATTCAGGTAGAGCATAATTGCTTGGAGAGGATAAATGTGTTTACCAGAAATCTCTATTTGAATCGATGGCAATAACTAAATCTACAGAGCTCCTTCAATGTCTGGGCGATCTATTTGGAAATTGGCATTTTTGGAAAAACGCCATAACCACAAAATCTGGGTTTTACCTGTTTAGAAAAATGAGAATATATCCCAAACCATTAATAATTTTTAGAAATTGTTTGCTTGGGAACAAATTTGGACCCTTCTGCACAAAACCCAGATCTTAGTTTTTCAATATTCAACTTCATCGCCTTGAAATTTGCGCTAGAATTTGACTGTGTGGAAAGTGACAGGAATTGACCAATTTCGTAGAAGAATAGAGCTATAATAAAGCGTAGAACAAGTTGCAAATATAATCACATCCGTAGCAATAGAAATATGGTGTTCTAGCATATGATGGATCTTTCAAGTGGTCTTTTGGCTTCTTCGTGGCCATTTTACACAATAAAACCCAACATGGTTTGGAAACATGACTTTTAATGACACCTGTATCTTCTACACAAGTGCGCCAATGCTTTAATACTTGTAAGTCATATGTGTTCACATGGTCATGTCTTGCTCCAACAGTTGGATTCAATCATTTCTCAAATCAAGAGGGATCCTGTGCGCAAATGACCAGAAAACCATATGCATAAAGGCGTTCCCTTTCAATATATTTATTCAATTCTTCGCCTACCTGTAACTTAGAAAGTATTTTATGATTTTTGTATTACACAAAACATATTTGTGTGAAAGAATATGAAAAGTATAGAAAAATTCCATAAGCAACTTGGGAAAGTAAACAATATCTGCAAGAAAATGTATTAAATAAGGATCCCAACACATCTGACCGTGAGTATTCTTCCTTCTCTTGCATATTAGTGGGCCCACCCCTAAACCTACCCTTGTACGACCATCCGTATGACCCCTAACTCAACCCTAGAAAATTCATACTATGCAGAAGGATGGGACCACTAACCTAACTCTCACACCTCATGGATCGGTCGACTTGAGCTCTTGTAATATATGAAACTCTTCCAAATGCTCTCGTCCACTCACTGTAGAAGCATGTACAAATGAGGTGGCACTATGGGCCCACAAGCCATATATAGGCCCTTTTGCAAAACTTCCACACTCAGTTACAGGAGCCCAGAGCCTATGTTTCCCGATCCATCCTTAGCCATGGGATCAGGGTCCCACCATCTACAAAGTCACATTCCCTAGGTCAACATCTAAACTTGGCCCTAGGGGAGCATGTTTTTCACGTCACATCCAGGTACGCATGCTCATGTTAAAAATTATCAAATATTTGTTATATGTTCTTTATCATCAGATATTGTTCATGTCAGGTGTTCAGTTTTTCATGTGTGAAGGTACTTGATCATCATAAGAAGCACAACCCATTTTGGTATATGTTCGACAATAACATGTAAACATTCCCTCTAAATATCAATTGCATATCCCAGTCATACCCTCCAACGTTCATCTTTAGGGTCCCTACATCCGGCTCTGCAGTACCATCACCTCTACTGCATTTTGGTACTGTCACCCGGTAGCACTCTCCCCCACATGAGTTGTCCCATTCATAGTTCCCCTTGGAAATTTGACACTCATGATTCTTTCACCCCCTAGGGATGGGAGTCTCGATAGTCTTATGCATTTCTGAGAATAAGATGCATGTTTCTTCTCATCATCTTGCTAGCTTTCCCAATGGACTCCTAGGATATCTCATCTCGGTTCTATTTTGACTACACCTTCGTAGTATCATTAACCCCCCATTTCATCCACAATCAGTTTCCCATCTACATATTTCCCTCCATTCATTTACCTAATACAGAAACACACCCATGGGGCCCCCACCCTCCACCCGTTCTCTTCACAACTTGTGCCCTCACAGGCCAAGCCATCTTGCACCGGGGCATCCATTTCTGTATTTGTACACTCATCCAAAATTATTCTTTATTTATTTGGTAATTGTAAAAATATTTTTTCCGTCACCCTTGATGACCTTCTTTTTCCGACAATGCAACCCATGTCTCCCTTGGTTGGGGCATCCACTCTCCTTTTTCTTATTTTGACATTGTTCATGAACCCAGAGTATCCCAAAGTCCATGTACCCCTGATCTCTAAGTTTTTCCACTTTGTCAAGCCTCTGGAACAATTTAACCTCATATCTAGTTGTCCCCCTAACACTAGATATCGTTTTACAGTTGCTTCCAATCATCCTTCAAACATACCCCCAATCAAGGGAAGTCTTGAATCTCACCGCATCTTGACTTCGTTCATGTTCCCTATCAGTTCCTGATCTTATTTCCATGGATTTCATGAATCCCTTTGCTTCTTGGAGTCACATCTCCCTTTTTGTCGACATCAACACAGTTTCCAGAAGGGCGACAATATCTTGACTCTCATTACCTTTACAATGAGGAGTCTCGGACGACACAGAGAGAACCATCATTTCTCTCTGATTTTGTTGACCCCCATGACATTCGACTTCAACAAAATCTCATGTTATGGTGCATCTTACTATGTGACTATTGAAGTTATTTTATACTAGCCAAAGACCTCTGAATTTGTTAGGCCATCAATGACTATGAGTCATCGACACTTCTTATAGGCATCCTTGCCTCTTTTTAGAGTATGTTCACCATTCAGAATTGTCATATGCCATTATCAAACCACCTTGGAGGGCGCTGTATTTATCTAAATCAGCATACAACTTCAGTTATTTTCTTACATTTTGAGTTACATGACATGAGCATGGGGCATTCCTACCTCATTTGTATACAAATTTTCTTTTTTCTCCCTAGAGAAAGATTTGGGTCCCACAATTTCCCCTCTCCCTCCGACGGATCACTCTTGCAGTTCCTCTTAGCACTCTTCATTACAATGGCACTCTCAATAGAAGAAACATTGATGTATTTCGACTATACATATGCTCCTAAAATCACACATCAAGGGGCATTTGTTATCATTGAAATTTCATCCGCAACATTACACTCAAATGGTTATAGAAATACAACAATGCCAACAACTATTATTTCACCTACAACACCAAAATTCATTTCAAAAGGAAAAAAACTATACAATTGGGAAACAATTGACATGTGCAAACTCACTAAAGGAAGCATGCGCATAGTGCGTGGGACAACGAAGCCCGTAGAGCACACAATTCACAATATGCGTGACTGTGTACGAGAAAATCCATACACTCTTGTGAACAATGCATTTATGGTTCTCGTCAGCCCCCCAACCACTTATGGACCAGCTCCCAACTTGATTTTACCTTCTTATCTAATAAAAATCTGAATGGGGGGCTGGTAAAGGACCAAAGGGTGCCCTAAAGGGCCCCTTGTTCACACTAAGAACCAATTGAATTTTTTCTTGAAGAAATGCTATAAATGGAGGTCATGGGTGCACTAAGAAACCAAGATCTTCATAGCATTGTTATGCTGCTTCAATTCTCCCTTGAGAATCCTCTTTTCTCCTAGGATTATTCAAGCATCATTGCAATAGGCCATTCCACTCACCTCTTGATGGAATAAGCATTGATTTTCTTCATCATTTACCATTTTTCTTCCATTGTAAGAAGATCTCTCCATTAGAGAACTCAAGATTCCTCCTAAGGAGGAAGAGGGGACTCATAAGTCATCCTTTTTCCCTACGATGTTTTTCCAGCTAATATAGTTATCCATTGGTGGCATAATCTTGGTCATTAGTTGATTGTTTATGGTTCTAAAAGTTTCTTATGCATTCTAGTTTTATTTCCTTAGTTGTTTTAGTTTGTTTACATATTTATTTCATGTGTTTGGTTTGTTTAATCCACTCACTAACCTTTTTCTTGTCTAGTAGGCCCAACTCGACATGCAAGTGTAATTGTTTTTCTCACCCAAGTGACGAAACAGGAACAACAATTACTATTGGAGGGTTTCCTTGAAGGGTCATTCTACCATTCCCACTCATAGTTACCACTTTCCACACTTCTTCCCCTCCACTTCCTTATATTTTGGGTTTTTAGGTTCATTGATCCAAAGAGGGGTTTTTACCTCATTTAATGGGAAGAATAGGTTAAAGGCATAGAGGTGTTGTAGATGAAATCACACATAAATTCTCTCCCTAAATTCCTGAGAGCCATAAAACATTTCTCTAAAATAACAAAGGACTTTTAAATCAATAAAGAAAAAGTGTCTCGCTTGATGAGGGAGTGGATTGCAATGTTCTTTTATTTCCACTGCATATATCACCCAATGTATTATAACTTCAAGTGGCATTGTGGTTCTCTTTTATTTCCATTTTTAAATAGCACTAAATGTTCAAACATAATAAAAAGGAAAATAAAGAGCTTGGAAAAATGTTGCATTGCAAACAAATGGAAACTCAATGATGTATCTCACCCTCCACAAAGGCACCCATAAATGATACAATATGAACCCTTGATATGTCAAGAACCCCATGTCCAAGAGCCTTTTCCCAATACACTTCATACTCCTTACATGATATATATAGGGTCTTCTTGGGAAACGTTCCTTGACTTAGGGATTGGCCTACCCAATAGGTCACTATGACACCCCTCCCATACCTAAATTTGGAAAATTTTATAAGGTCTTTGAGCATTTTTTTAATTTGAAAAGGGGTGATTTAATGAACTTGTTTGGGTGGTTCTTTTATTAAATGTGGCTTACTTGGTATGATTCATATGAATTATGGACCCTTGGAGGGAATACTTATTTTTCTTTGCAAAACCTTTCCTGATGAAATCTACCCATGAAGGAACTATACCACTTGGACCTTCATAGGGGCTTGAAATCCCGCAGGATGGATGCCATACCCCACATGTGGGAGACTGTTGATGATGAACATTACACATTTTGAGGATGTTTAGCCTCATGAGGAAGGCTTAGGATGATGAACCACACATGGAGTCACCTTTATATACTTGGACATGGCCTTTAGAGGCCTATGACAACACCCTTTATCCCTTGACATCATCTTGGAGGCTAGGGTTTGATGGATGATGTGGTTCTAGAGGTGGTTTTACAGGAGAAATGGCATGACATATTTTCACCTTGGATCATGACACATGGCCTTTGGATGCCCAATGATCCACTTATTGAGCTTGGACATCACAATTTTGAGCCCTACATTATCCTTCTAGGGAATGATGTCACCCTTTTGGAGTTTTACTTTATGTATATTTTTATTTTGGTATACTGTAGAGGGAAACAAATGGGGTCGTCTCTCTTCTAATTTTTTGTTGACAATTTTATGTGGAAAAATTGGCTAAGGTGTCTCCATATAAAAAGAGCACCTTTTCATTTCATTTATCATCATTTTTTCCTCACCATTTTGTGAGAACAATTATAATTTTTTTTCCCTCTCTTGGTATATCTATCTCTTCTACTTATGGGACTTGCTTGAAGGATCAATTTATGGATGCTTTTTTCTAATTTTTGGATGGAATTTCTGCAATTAGGGTTTTATCTCATGCTATCTTGGTGAAGTAAACGAAATTTATGCAATTTTTTCTTCGTTCTATCAATAATTCATTATAATTTATCTTTTTCATGCTAGACATATTGTTTGGAGAAACCCTAATAGAGGAGCATAAGTGTTTCCTCCTCTCACAAGGTTATTCTTGTTCAAAATTGGTGAAATATCATTGTTAAGGTTAGCATACTAAATATCTAAAGTGTTAGCACTTCAGGATTGTATCCCTAGACACTTGATTTCTTGACCTAGTTGAAGTATTAAGAAGGGACAAAAGGTTTCTATATCCCAAAATTGCTTTCACTCTAGAAATCCTTCACTTTAAGGATTAAAACCTAAGGCCCTAATGTGTTAGAACCTTAGAGTTTAATCCCTACCTATTAGTATTTGCAAATTCAATCTTTAAGAATTGTTGTATTGTTGTTATAAAGACTCTATATCCATCAAATTCATTGATTTTACACCTCTCTTATGGTGAAATTGATCAACAAATACTCTCTTTCAATTATCTCAAGCTTTATACTAACTTTCCTAACACTAACACTCACTAACTTTCTAGTGAACTTGTTGTTGTTGCAAAATTTTTCTACAACCATCTGAATACACTCTTATTTGCTTCATTCACTGCCATAAAGGTGGCCTAACTTTCTCATAATTTTTCCTAAACAATTGATATTGTTCTATGTGATGCATGCTTTATTTTCTTGGTCAATTGTTGAAATTATAAGCTCTTTTTATTGTTGTTGTTACAAATTTATATTGTTGTTATAAGGCTGGTGTACTTCTGCAAATTTGTACCAGCCATAACAATCATTGTTGTCTAGTGTCTTATGAGGTATTAATTGCATGTTTGTACTTGAAAATTATCACACGTATGCTATAAAGTATTATTTTTCTAGGTAGGTACTCAAACAACTTCATTCTTCTTTTACTACCTTGACCTAGACTAATCTTTAGGTGATCAAGAGAAGGGGCAGTAAGATTGGATACTATACTTACTACTTTGATCCCTTAAGGTCATTGGGGAAGCCTCACCTGTGATGGACTTCCTCCATCCTTAAAATAAGGTAATTTCTTACTAAGGTGAAAGTGGTAGGATTTTCCATAGGTACACATATTTGGGGGACTTATGTTGGGATTTTCAGAAGTACAAATCCTGCGATAACAACATCGGTGATATCTAGGGTTGCAAGGGAATTCCATTTCTCTTATTATAATTTCCCATCCTTTGACATGCATAATAGTGGAAGGTATATTGTTGAACATCTTCGTGTAATGTTGTCCAATAGTATCCAACTTGAAACATATTGTAGGTTGTCCTCTTTATTCCATAGTGTCCTCCACATGGTTCATCATGGTAGGCATGGAGGATATCATGTACTTCATCTTCTCTCATACATATTTTTAGAACCCAGTCTAGCCCACATTTGAAGAGATATCTTTCCACTCAAGTATATGTTGTACTTTTCCTAACAATTTTACATCTTTCTTGGTAGGAAAAATGTTGAGGAAACCTCCCTATTGTCAAATAGTTGGCTATGTCAACAAACCAAGGGGTTTGTGATTATATTGGAAATACATGTTCATATGGAAAATGATCATATAACATGCCTCCTTTAGTAGGAATTTTTTATCTGGATAAGAAACCTGCAACAACATTATGCTTTCCAGGATTGTCAAGAATGGTTAGATCAAACTATTGTAATAACAAAATCCACCTGATTATTCTACCATTGATGTTAGGTTTATTCATTAAATATCTGACGGTGGCATGATCAATGTGTACAAAAAATTGATACCTTGTAGCATAATTTCTAACCTTGTTAAGAGCATGGAATATTGCTAAAAAATCTCTTTTAATTATAGTGTAGTTTCTTTGCGTCGAACAAGTTCTTCCTTATAAAATAGATTGCATAAGGCTTCTTATTCTCACCGTGTCCCAAGACCGATATTATTGATTTGTCTAAGGCATCAATATGAATATGGAAAGGAAGAGTCTAATTAGGACCTTGTAGAACATGAGTTGTTGTGAGTGTTTCTTTGATTGTTTCAAACACTTATTAACAATTTAAAGTCTAACAGTAGTCTACATATTTGGATAGGAGGGTAAACATAGGAGAGTCTATTTTACTGAAGTCCTTGATGAATCTCATGTAGTAACTTGCAT
Organism: Picea engelmannii; assembly: GCA_009831015.1. Taxonomy (NCBI): domain Eukaryota; kingdom Viridiplantae; phylum Streptophyta; class Pinopsida; order Pinales; family Pinaceae; genus Picea; species Picea engelmannii. The sequence continues at coordinate 143,451 of ML776849.1, read as the reverse complement.
GTACAAGAAAACTTCTAACATCTTTTTCTTTAAAAGGGGTATGTAGTAGTGTGGTGATTTTTTATTTATTTCCATCTACTTCAATACCTCTAGAGGACAAATGATATCCTAGCACAGTCCCTTCATTCATCATCATATTACACATGTCATGGATGAGGGAGAGGTTTGTTTCTTAACACCTTTGGAGAAATTTATCAATATTGTCTAATGCTTCATCAAATGAGTTTCCCTAAGGAGTGAAGTCATCCATATAGATCTCCACTTTGTCATGGATAAGTTCTGAGAAGATAATAATTATGACTCTTTTAAATGTGGCTAGGGAATTACATAGGCCAAATGGGAGGAATTTATAAGAAAAGGTGAACTAGGGATAGGTAAATGTTTTATTTTCTTGTTCTTCATGACTGATCTGAATCTGGTTATATCCACTGAATCCATCTAGGAATGAGAAATATTTGTTTCCATCTAAGACATCTAAAACTTGGTCAATGAAGGCTACATGGAAATAATGTTTTCTTGTAGCCTTGTTTAGTTCCCTGTAATCCACACATATTCTCCATTTCCCATTATTTTATGAACAATCACCAAGGGGGATACCCACTCACTATCTGAGATTAGATAACTGAAACTAGCATCTAACAGGTTTTTCAATTCTTGTTTGACAATGTATTTCAATGAAAGGTTCACGTCTCTTTGAGGCTGCCTAATAGGTCCAAAATATTCCTTGATGTAAATATGATGAATAAATATGGAAGGATGGATGCATCTAATATCCTTGTAATCCCATGCAAAGGATGCAATATTCCTTTTTAGCATAACTAGTAATTTATGTTCTTGTTGAACATTAAGTTTTGTGTTAATTTTAAGTGTTTTTGAATGGATGATTTCTACAGTCTTCACAATGGGATTTTCAGTTTCAACTTTGAATAGTTATTCTCATAGTTCTGTTTTCTTATCAGTTGAAATTTTACTTTCATTTTCATCATTTGTTACTTCTATTCTCACATTAACACGGTATTGGTTTTCCAAGAAATTTGAAATGAAGGTGTATTCATCAATTTTTCTACTAGCTAAGGTTGTACCAATTGTGTGTATATGATAGGTAGTAGTTTGGAACAAGTCTTATTATTCTTTCCACATTGGAATATTTTCTATCATTAATGGCTGGGCAGGGGGATAAAGGATAATCTCTTTTGGGGAATTCCCATTCTTGATGGTCATGTTCCCTTCCCTACAGTTGTTGTATGCATCTTCTATGTGCATCCAAGATATTCCCAACATACGATGATACCCATTGAATTTATATTTGGTTTAGAGGACCAATAAGTTAGTGGGATACTCCCAAGAATCAATAGAAAGAATTATGTGTTCCAACATCCCTTCAATATTTATCGTGGATCTATCTGCAAGTTGGAGCATAAGGGGGGTGTCTCTCAGGGATCCCTGAAGGTTTAATCTCAACATGGAATTTCTTTTCATAAAATTTATAGCAACCCATAAATCTATGAGAGTGTTTTGGATCAAGTTTTTGTTAATGTGCACATTTACCAAAGGGATTCCTGGATTCAAATACTTAGGAACAATTATCCTTCCAAGCATGAGGTCAACTAATTGTCCTATAACATTGATTGCAGGGGTATCCTTTCTATTTCTCCATGGTATTTTAATGCATTCTTATTGGATGAGTCTATTATAAATAGGCACATCCTTTATGGCTTGTAGGAGAGGTATCTTCACACACAAGTTCTTGAGTTCTCTTAAAATTTCATTCTCTTTAGGTATATAGTATTTCTTCACATTTAACCTTTTAGGATAAGGTGGGACTTGAGGATGTGGTAAGATAACATCATATTTTTTAGGATTTGAATCCTTTATGAGATTTGGAGGTTGTTGTAATACGTTTCCTTATCTAAGGTTTATTTCTTGTACATCTAAGGAGTAATTTTGATATGTAGCTTCATTTGGAGAATTCCAAGGAGATAGGTTAGGATTATAGCAAGGTTGAGAAGGACTTTGTGTAGTATATGCACCAAAATTTTGATAATGATTGGAGATAAAACATGTTTGGAAGGGTCTTGGTGCTCCATGTTGTTTCTAATTGAGGAAGCACACTAATTCCACATTCTCATCTGCTCCTTGAAATGTAGCTTTTAATCCTGGAAAATAAGGAAATTTATCAATTGCATGAGCTTCCTCACAAATACCACAAACATATATAAGGTAAAGGGGACATTCATTCCTGGGATGTGTTGATGATTATAACTGCATGAGACATCCTCCAAGACACATACTGAGTGAGTCTACCTGAGAGAAATCCCATGCATTGGGTGTGGCCATGATTTGGGTGTGTAGTTCCTCTCTTAGATAGAGAAGGAGTGTTGTGTGCCCTTGTGTGGGGTGAGGAAGCCCATGCGTTGGGTGTTCCCATGATATGGGTATGTGGTTCCTCTCTGAGATGGAGAGGAATGTTGTGTACCCCTATGAGGGGTGAAGGATCCCATGTGATGGGTCTACTCTTCTCCTTTGTGCAGAGAGTTGAGATGATGTGATACTTCAGATGATTCTCCTATGTAACACAGTGAGAAAGAGATATGTTGAGTTGGACGTGCATGTGGCTTAGAACAAGTGAAAATGATGATGAAATGATGTATTGGCCTCCTCTGTGTAGATATTTGAGATGATGTGATACTCCAGATGACTCTCTTGTGTAACGCAGTGAGAAAGAGATATGTTGAGTTGGATGTGCCTGTGGTTGAGCATAGGTGAACGTAATCCCAGTGGTTGAGCACAAGTGAGTGTGGTTCTCCTATGAGATGCAATGAGATAGAGATGTGGACATCCTTGTGGCTGAGAATAGATGGATGTGCCCCTAGTGGTTGAGCACTAGTGGGTGTATGATATCCCTTGCTATTTTTTCCAAGAGTCAGACTTACCCATAACCCTATTTGTGATGTAAAGGGTACAAGTCGACCCCACCATAATGTAAAAGATAATTAATGTAAAAGACAATTAATGTAAAAGACAATTAATGTAAAATATAATTAGTGTAAAATATAATTAATGTAAAAGATAATTAATATGGTAATTATTAATTATATTTTGAGTTATTGAGATCGGCCCTATTGTGCCAACATACACATCATTTGATGTGATAATTCTTATATAAATAAAGGTGAATCCTCATTGAGGAAACACACTTATCATTTTGTCATCTCATGATTTCAGAAGTTGTGGTCTGAAATTATGAGAATTACAACACCCTCTTGTGTGCTAGGTTTGGTGATGGTGTGGGAGGTCTTTCTCTTGAAGAATATAGAAAAGGATTGGATGGATTTTTATCCCTTGTTGATAAGGGTTACATAGGATACTTATTGTGTTCTTGTGCATGGTTATTATTCTTGTGATCTTGGTTTTCTACAGTGGTTATGGTTCAAGTAAAAGTTAAACAAAAAATATAAAGAAAATGAATGAGCCATAGCTCATTGAAAGTTCAACATGGTATCAGAGTAGGTTATGAATATGACCATCTGCACATTAATCATTGATAAATGAAGGTCATAGGAGCTGATAAGGTACCCAGTGCCAGCTCAAGCAAAGGGACGAACCCTCAAATTAAAATAGTTCATCTCTGAGGAAGGCCGAATGTCCAAAATAGGATGGTCGTAGGTCTAAAGCCCTTGATCGACCCTTTATTATAGGCTGAGAGGGAAGCCACCTATTTCTTGGTAGCTCGGCCTACTAAAGGAAGAATATCTGCATCCTAGGGGAGGCTAATCTTGCTAGATACAAAGTCTATTCTTAGACTGTCATCACCGCAAATGTAAACAAAAACAACAACCTGTTATAGTACTTTTGAGGCAGCAAAAATTCTAAACAACAAGCTCCTAAACATCAAACTGAAAACCAAAATATCAACTTGTTATAGTACTTCTGAGGCCACAAAAAGGGGTGAATATTGTTGGGTATGTGTTATATTCTTTGCATGTGTGTGTGTGTGGGTGTGTTAGATATGACAACTACGTCTGACGATCCCTTCACCTAGAGCTCTACCGTGTGCGCCAGGCGCTTTCCTAGGGGGGTCCCATGGGGGGGTAGGTATTCCCCCCCCCTGGTTACGCGCAGCGTTCAGGGCAGTGCCCCCAAAATTTTTTTGGGCGGTTTTTTGCTATTTTTAGCAGATTTTGCTATTTTTAGCAGATTTGTAAATTAATCCTAGATTAAGGGATTAGGGTTTTTGTATCTACAGAATACCCAAAAACATTGTATATATTGTATGGAGAATGGTGAAATTCGATATAATGAAAATAAGAAAGGTTTTCCTGGTTGAGGGTTTCCGGTATAAAATCTCTGTGTACTCTGTGTATGAGCCATTGATTAATTTGTAAATTGCTTAAGAATCTATATGCATTGCTTTACTTCACAGGTTTAAAACTTACATGTGGTATCAGAGCACATTTTTGGCTTCAGAGGGATGCCTTTGTTGCTGAGGGTTTGGCTCGGTCTTGATAGATCAAGTTTATCTTGGGTCTGTGATAAACCTGG
>ML776849.1:87913-131554 GCA_009831015.1 Picea engelmannii | reverse complement strand
AGTAAAGAGGGTCTTCAGGTATCTTCGTGGCACCACCAATTATGGATTGTGCTACCAAGGAAGACTAGGATTGGACAGAGTGGTGGACATACATGGCTTTGTTGATGCAAACTGGGCTGGAGATTTGGATCGCAGAAGATCTACAAGTGGGTATGTGTTTAACCTATTTGGAGGAGCAATCAGTTGGATGAGCAAAGGACAGGTTGTAGTGGCACTCTCAACTACGGAAGCTGAATACATGGCATCCACTCATGCAAGCAAGGAAGCAGTATGGTTACAAAGATTGTGTTCAGGTATTGGGTTGATACAACAAGCAGTGAGATTAGACTGTGACAGTCAGAGTGCAATATTCCTGGCAAAGAACCCAGCTTATCATTCGAAGACAAAGCATATTGATGTTCAGTATCACTTTGTGAGAGACATGGTTGAGGAAAAGAAGGTGTTGTTGGAAAAGGTTGACACTTTGAAGAATGCTGCAGATTCATTGACAAAGTCTGAGAGTGAAGAAAATTTTTCCTAGTGTAGAGTAACAATGGGAATTTCTGCCCTGAATTGTTGACTATATATTCCCCTGGACCCCTGGATGCAAAGAAACCAACAAGTGGGAGAATGTTGGGTATGTGTTATATTCTTTGCATGTGTGTGTGTGTGGGTGCGTCAAATACGACAACTGCGTTTGATGATCCCTTCACATAGAGATCTTCCGTGTGCACTGGGTGCTTTCCTAGGGGGGTCCCAGGGGGGGGGTAGGTATGCCCCCCCCCTGGTTACACGCAGCGTTCGGGGCAGTGCCCCCAAATTTTTTTTTTCGGCGTTTTTTTGCTATTTTGAGCGGATTTTGCTATTTTTAGCTGATTTGTAAATTAATCCCGGATTAAGGGATTAGGGTTTTGGTATCTACGGAATACCTAAAAACATTGTATATATTGTATGGCGAATCGTGAAATTTGATATAATGAAAATAAGAAAGGTTTTCCCGGTTGAGGGTTTCCGGTATAAAATCTCTGTGTACTCTGTGTATGAGCCATTGATTAATTTCTGTATTTCTTAAGAATCTATATGCATTGCTTTACTTCGCAGGTTTAAAACTTAGACCGACCCTTTCTTATAGGCTGAGAGGGAAGCCACCTATTTCTTGGTGGCTCGGCCTACTAAAGGAAGAATATCTGCATCCTAGGGGAGGCTAATCTTGCTAGCTACAAAGTCTATTCTTAGACTGTCATCACCGCAAATGTAAACAAAAAAAAACAACCTGTTATAGTACTTTTGAGGAAGCAAAAATTCTAAACAACAAGCTCCTAAACATCAAACTGAAAACCAAAATATCAACTTGTTATAGTACTTCTGAGGCCACAAAAAGGGGTGAATATGAGGTAGCAAGAAGCTCTGTGATCCAGGGTTATATACATCCAGTTACAAGAATGTGAAAAAGAATATGTAGAGTGATTTAAGGAATGTTATTTTTTTATAGTAATGATGGAGGCATGGAAAGAGAATCTTACTCCCATAGAGAGATTTTATCTTCACTCATTGCTTCCAGAGGAGCAAAATAATAATAATGTGGTGGAATGGAATTTCTACTGAATGATTAGAATTTTATTGTTGGGAATTTGGCCTTGATGTGGGGAGCAAGTGTTTGCAAGGGAAATCAATTCCCCAGTGAGTTGTTGCAAAGAGAGTGGGAGCTGATGTTTTCACAGTCTCGATATTTCAAATATCTCACAAAAATCGTGACACTTTTATGGAGTTTTTAAAGGGAGTGACAATTAGTGATGCATTCCTTAAAAGTTTTGTGCATTAATTGACAAGTGATCATCAAAATACTTTGTCTTTGAAATGAAAATGAAGTCCATAGTATTGCAATAATTTGACTAACAAGGAGAGTGCACAGATATGACTAAACTGTGCAAGCTATTGATAGAGAAAGTATTGAAACAATTGAGAATATTGAGTATGTACCTGAGGATGTTTGTTGAGTGAAATTGAAGGAATATACAAAATTGAGAGGGATGTTGAAAATCAATAAAGAAGATTGTTGCAAGCAGAGGCAACATATTGTATTGAGGGTGATTCTCAGTAAAACTCTAAGTCCAAGTAAGTGAAGAATGAAGTACCATTTAAGGGTTGATATTCTAGAACATATAGTTGGAGGATCTCCATTTTGTCTTTAAGAATAACACCCAGACACCTTGATATCTAAGAGTTATGAACAACCATGAAAAATGCATCATTATGAGGGAATTTTCTCAAGAATAATATCCATTGGTGTACACTCTTAGGTATGCACTTGTATATATATATTATTTGCATCATTTTCATGAGGGTACTTGCAGGAGGAAGGAAGCCTTGATGCAATCGTGGATCTAGAGGGATCTCAGTGAATTCAGAGGAACAACACATTGGAAGTGAAGACTCCAAGTTTGATTGTTTTAAATTATCATGCCCCTAACCTACATTTCTAAGGTTGCTACATTACAAGTAGGTGTTGTATTTCTGACAACAATCCTTAAAATTGTTTTGATTCTAGATATGTACTCATGAATCTCCTCTAGGATATATTCTTGTCTTGTTTCCTTTCATTTGTTTCCTTGTTCTAGTCAGGTTAAAAACAAAGGAAGATGGTTATCCTTCAGACTTCAGAGGGAGTCACTTGACTCAAAGGGAGTAAAAAATATTTGAGAAGAAGGAAAAGGAAATACCTTCTCCCCTTCAGCAGTTCAAAGAGAGACAATTATTGATCTAGTTGCTCCAGTTGATATTCCCAGAAACATTGCAATAGGCCATGAAATGTATATCTAAACTCGAAAAACTCTGCAAGGGGTAGAGGGAAATGAAGCTGATGGAATTGTCAAGAAATATAAAGTGATTTTTGTAGCCAGAAGATTCCCACAAATAGAGGGAGTTGTCTATGATAATACATTTGATCCAGTAGCCTGATACACTTCCATCCATACTATCATCCATGAGTTCGAAACTACATCAGACAAATGTAAAGACAACCTTTCTCAATGGTTGAAAAAATCCTTGTATGGACTAAAACAGGCACCTCGTTCTTGGTACAAGAAGATGGTTGGATTCTTGATGAGTTTGGGCTTCAAGAAGAGTGTTTTTGATCCAAAACTATATTATTACATTTTTGGTGAGGATATCCTAACTTTGATGACTTATTTAGGAAGCCTAGTTGTTGGATACAAGCAAGATTTGACTTTTGATTTTGAGATGAAGGATTTGGGTATGATGCACTACTTATTGGGACAAGGAGTATGACATAGGACTAATGAGATTTTCCTGAGTCAAGGAAAATATATAGTGGGAATATTAAAGAAGTCCAGTATGACAGAATGCAAATCCATGCCTACACTGATGGTGATGGATTTGAAGAAAATGAATGATGATGATTCAGATGAGGTTGATCCACAACTTATTGGATCACTAATGTATCTGGTTAACACCAAATACATGTACTTAGTCAATTCATGAGTCAGTCGATACAGACTCACTGGATAGCAGAAAAACATGTATTGAGATATCTATGAGGCACAATTGGAAATGGCCTGAGATATGCCTCCAGTGTGAACTTGATTTTGCAGGGATATACCAATAAAGATTGAGAAAAGAGTACAATGGACTAGAAGAGCACATCTGGTTATTTTTTTACCTTGGAGTTTTCCATGGTTTCCTGGTGTAGAAGGAAACAAATCTCTGTGGCCTTAAGTACCATAGAAGAAGCGTATATAACATTGAGTGTGGAAGTCCCCGAAGCAGTGTGGCTTCGCAAGATTCTAACATATTTATTTTATCATGAGATGGATCCTATTATTATTTGTGATAACCAGAGTTGTGTGAAGCTCTCTAAGAACCATCTGTTTCATGATAGATTAAAACACATTGAGATAAAATTATAGCAGAGACATGTGCAGAGGAAAGTAGTACACATGCAATACCTTCCTACACATGAGCAGATTGTAGATATCTTCACCAAACCGCTTGCCAATACAAAGTTTGAGTACTTCCATGAGAGACCTGGCCTAGTGGAGAATGTCTCCCTAAATGAGAGGGAGTGTTGATGATTACAACTATGTGAGACATCCTCCAGGACACAGACTGAGTGAGACGACCTAAGAGAAATCCCATGAGTTGGGTGTGTGGCTCCTCTCTGAGACAGAGAAGGAACGTTGTGTGCCCTTATGTGGGGTGAGGTAGCCCGTGAGTTGGGTGTTCCCATGAGATGGGTGTGTGGTTCCTCTTTGAGACAGAGATGGGATGTTGTGTACCCCTATGTGGGGTGAAGGAGACCATGTGATGGGTCTATTGTTCTCCTCTTTGCAGATAGTTGAGATGATGTGATACTCCAAATTATTCTCCTGTGTCACACACTGAGAAAGAGATCTACTGAGTTGGGCATTCCTATGGTTGAGCACAGGTGAACATGATGATGAAAGGATGAATTGGCCTCCTCTATGAAAATATTTGAGATGATGTGATACTCTAGATGAATATCCTGTGTAACGTAGTGAGAAATAGATCTGCTGAGTTGGATGTACCTATGGATGAGCACAAGTGAACTTGATCCTAGTGGCTAAGCACTAGTGAGTGTGGTTCTCCTATGAGACACAATGACACAGAGATGTGGACATCCCAATGGATAAGCACAAATGGATGTGCTCCTAATGGCTGAGCACTAGTGGGTGTATGAGATCCCTTGATATATTTTCCAAGATTCAGACTTACCTGTAACCCTATTTTTGATGTAAAGGGTACAGGTCGTCCCCACCATAATGTAAAAGATAATAATATGGTAATTATTAATTATATTTTGAGTTATTGAGGTCGGCCCTATTGTGCCAATAGACACATCATTTGATGTGATACGTATTATATAAATAAAGGTGAATCCCCATTGAGGAAACACACTTATAATTGTGTCATCTCATGATTTCAAAAGTTGTGGTCTGAAATTATGAGAATTACAACACCCTCTTGTGTGCCAAGTTTGGTGATGGTGTGGGAGGTCTTTCTCTTGAAGAATATATCAAAGCATTGGTTGGGTTTTTCTCCCTTGTTGAGAAGGGTTTCCCATGATACTTCTTGTGTTTTTGTGCATGGTTATTCTTCTTTTGATCTTGGTTTTCTGTAGTAGTTATGTTTCAAGTAAAAGTTAAACAAAAAAAAATATAAAGAAAATGCATGATCCATAGCTCATTAAAAATTCAACAAGATGCCTTTGGGTGCATATAGGGAAGAATATAGCTAATTCCTTTTCTGATTCCTCTTGTTTATTTTTTATTTGTAAGGTATCCATTTTCATATCTAATGAATGCAAAATATCAGTTTTCATATATTCTAATAATTCTCCTATTTCATTTTTTATATGAATTGAAGGGTTAGAAGATTGAGATACTATCCCTTTACCATTTCTACCTTTATTCCTTAAGGATATGGAAATATTATTGAATATTTACTTGATATCATCATAATCCATCTGGTAGATATCTCCATTTGATAAGAGATTCAATGTTTCCATGAGATCTTCTTTTACTCCTCTGAGTAAGACAAGCTTTAATGAATCTTCATCCAGAGTGCAGTTGTGAGCTCTTTTAGAGCTTAGTTGAAATATCTCTTCAAATTCTTCTAAATATTCATTAGGTCCTTGAGTCATTCTAAATATCTCATCTCTTATATCCCTTTCTTTGCAATAGTCCCTGTACTTTTTACTGAAGGTGTTCTTCATTTGGTCCCAGCTTGTGATGTTATTTCCTTCTAGGCTCATAAACCACTTTAGAGATGAATCCTTCATAGTATAAGGAAATATTTTGAGCTTTTGTTCATTTGTAGTATAATCATAATTCCTACAAATAACTGCAAAATCAAACAAGAATGTGTCAAAATATTCTGAAACAAGACTATGGAAATGAGGCAAGGCAGTGTTATCGTAGGATTTGTACTTGTGTAAATCCCACCACAAGATTCCCAAAAATTGCATAAATATGGAATAATCTACCACTATCACCTAAGAAGACACTTCCCTCATTTTAGTGATGGAAGAGGCCCACCACAAGGGAGGCTTCCCTAGTGACCTCAAGGGATCAAATAGCAAGTTTAGTAGCCAAGCCCACCACCCCCTATCTTGATCACCGAATGGTTGGTCTAGGTCAAGGAAAATTAAGAGTTTTGAAGATGATTTGGTACCTTCCTAGAATAAGAACACTTTGCAGCATATATATAACAATTTCCAAGCTAAATTATGTAAATAAAACCTCTTTTAGACACTAGACAAGTTATATTTCTATTGTTATTGTAAATTGCAACAATAAACTAGTCTTATAACAACAAGAGATCATTTGTAACAACAACAATAATAAATTCTTAGAGACATCACAATTGACTATGAAAATTAAGCATACATCCAATAAAATACTATCCAATTTTTAGATGTTATTTCTGAGTGAGCTAGGCCACCTTTAGATTGGTGTATGAAACACATTATTGTTATTTAGATGGTTGTAGTAAACCTTTTATAACAAAAACAAGTTGTTTAGTGAGTTTTCTAAGGTTAGTGTTAGTAAATTAGGAAAATGCTTGATATTTTTGGGAGAGAGAGAGAGCTTATCAATCAATTCACTAATATTCTTACTTCTTATATTAGTGCCTTTCTTGGGTATTTAGTCTTTGAATGAAACCAAGCTTGAAGGTTGGACTACTTGAAACCAATAGGTAGGATGTAAACTCTAAGGTGCAATCACATTTGTACCTTAGGTCTTTGATCATGAGGAGAAGGACTTCTAGGGTGCAAGCACATGTGGGACCTAGAAACCATTTCTCCCTTCTTGTAGCTTCAACTACGTCAAGGATCAAAAGTCTAGGGATAAAATCCTCAAGTGCTATAACTTTATGGATTTAGGGTTATAATCCTAGCAAGGATAATTAACCAATTCTAGGCAAATATGACCTTGTGAGAGGAAGAAACACTTATGTTACTATCTTAGGATTTCAATCAACTTGATTCCTTGCAACAAATAACAATTTTACCATAAACATTAATAGAATGAACAATAATTGTAGAAATTTACTTAATTCATCCAAGAAACCAAGATAATGTATCCCTAATTATAGAAATATCCATCCAAAATTAGAAAACCCATCCACAAGAGACTATTCCAAGCATATCACATGAGAGAGAAACAGATAGTAACCCAAAAAGGGTGAAAATTTCAGAAGTAGTGTCTCACAAAGATGAGAGATGATGATTTAAAAATGAAATGAGAGATAGTCTTTATATACGAGGCCTATAATATCACTTTTGTCCAAAAACATAACATAAACTAACATTCAATTGGGGTTGACCTCTCATCTAACCTTTACAAATGCTAAAATGTGAAAAATAAATAAAAATAGCCCACACATGTGAGACGTCAAGGCTCCTTGGCAAAACATGAGGCCTTCAAAGGCCACGTGGAATAAAACCAGAGCAAGGTGGGAGAAAGGGATGTCTCTCCTCACCTAAAATCAAGCCATGCATCATCACTACCCCATGTGTGCATCATACCTTAGGAGATGACATCATCACTATAATAGGGCCAATGCCCAAGATCTAGGTATTATGTAGAGGCCCTGGGGAGATGCATCTCATCTTTGCACTATATTTTTCTGTTTGTTATTGAGAAAGGTGGGAGAAATTGATGTCTATCCTCACCGAAAATAAATCCATGCATCATCAGTACCCCATGTGTGCATCAAACCCTAGCTGTGTGATACCCTAGGAGGTGACATCATCACTATAATAGGGTCAATGTCCATGATCTAGATGTTGCGTCCAAGCCCTAGGGAGATGCATCTTATCTCTTCATTATCTCTGATTGTATTCTACTGCAACATCCCTAATCCTAGTGCAAAATAAGTCTTTGGGTACTCTTCCTATCTTGTAGGGATTCCAACCCATCTATGTGTCATCATGATTGAATTTTATCCTAACAAGCCCATCTATCCATCATTTAGTGTTATGAGGATGTGAGAGCCACTATATGAGGGTGGTGAGTCAGTGGATGACCCAATGATCTCCATCACACATGAAAAAGTCCCGCAATAAAGTCACAACATCCTTGGTGCAATCCTAGGATGTCCCTTAAAGAACAATGTCAGGGACATCCAAGACAAATCAAAGTATAAAACATGGTTCTCTAGGGTTCACAAGAAACATTAGTCCTTAAATCATGCAAATTAAGTCATGAATTGATATATAATACATGTAAGACAATTAGCCTCAGTATCCCCTTCAAGCATCACACCAGCCTAGGACCCCATGTGAGTTTCCAAGTTTAGGTATGGGAGGGACTTCATACAACCTATTATGTGTTCCACCTAGAGAGGAAATAAAATAACCCATGTACATGGATAAATCTCGAGAGTGAGAAGGGAAATTAAAAACCCTTCAAGAGTAAGTGTGATAGTGATGTGCTTTTAGGGCTTACTTCATGGATTATGGTTTCATTGAATCCATTTCTATAAGCTCCTTTGTGTAGGGTGCGATTTCTCTTGATTTAACCCATATTTAAGTTCTGTTTTTCCCAAACCCATTTATCAATCATATTTCTAGTCCACTGTACTATATTTGCAAGTCCCCTTTTATAAGGTTTCATGATGTAGCATTGTTATTTGGGACTGGGGTAGGAACTGAAAGAGTAGAGCTCAAGTTTGGATTGGATTTTGTTAGTCCTTTTTTGCTATCATTCCTTTCTTTCTTTAGAATAATTTTCTTATTCTTTTAGAAACAACTACAATCAACCTCTGGGCCTTCATCCCCTCTTCTCATGAGAGAATGGAACATGACCCATAGCTGAATATTAGTACGCTATGAGGGGCTTCATGATGAAAAGTGTTAAGTGTGGCGGGGAATAGAACATTACCCTTGGGATATCCCCCGGTAGTACCCCTTTTCCCTGGGTAGTGACACACGAGACTAGGGCATAGAAGATGACCACCAAGGTGAAAAAAGGCAACTAACACAATTTCCCAAGTCAATGATCCATTATCCAACTTCAATAAAAGATCCTTATCCACATGCCTAACAAATTAAGCACAACACTTTGCATAAAAGAAGGACTAACATACCTCATGGTGATGATGGATTACCATCTCCCATACTTTGGGTTTCATGGACGTGATTATATTTGGTTGACCTATAGTTTTAAAGGTGAATGAGGGGGGATTTTGGGATACCATATGTGGACATGTTGATCATCATCATGGTCGAGATCATGTTCTCCATTGCAGGCCATGAGGCATGATCTCCTCTAGTTAACCCTAGGCATCGAGGGTAACGTTTGGCTCCAAGATGGGGACATGTGCTCACTACAGAGCACATGATAACATCAACATCTCTAGTTGTCCAATACCTTCAATCCTATACCCAATTCAAAAAAAAAAAAACTTTATAAATGTCCTCTAGTAGATGTGATCCACTAACAATAGTGATAAATCCAAAACCATGATGAAAAGAAAAAAATGAATTCTTAGCTACAAAATGATAAGGAAATAATATTCAATGATCAAATGCAATTTCCTAACATGTGTTCTTTATGTACAAATTAAAATGCAACACACACACACAAGAAATATGAAAAAATAGACTAGCATGAATGCATGAAGCAACATATATACAATGAAATGCATGATGTAAATTCCCTAATTACACTAATATATGTTAGTATTATGAAGTCAAGTATCTTCCCCATGATGGGGCTTGAGAAGCGATCCATGAATGGGTAGTGGGTACCTCCTTCCTTGCAACATGGATAAGTACAAGTAACCATTGACAAACTTCAATTTTGTAGGGGCCCAACCAAAATTTTCCAAACTCCTTTCAAGTATTAGGCTAGCCCTTCCTTGTATCCCACTCTAAAACCAATTCTCCTTCGTAATCCCCTCCTTTGAGATTATTTTATCCTTTTACTACCCTATTATATTACTTTGAGGGAGGGGGTGGCCTTCCATTGTAAGAATACCTTCTTGGTTCCGTCTTATCAACAATTCTTCATCACCTTTATTCAATATTATGACGAAGCCAACTTATTTATCTTTGTACCTGTCTAGTTGTTGCTAGTAAGTTTCCCTTTTAGGCCACTCTATATCATCAACATATTATTTTCTTTAATGGAATCATGAGGTAATTCTTGCTCCTCTTCAAGGTATTGGAAACCCTCTTTGTAAACCTCATCCTTGGGTTCTTGGTTTTGAACATGGTGCACTTTCCTGAGATATTCTACGATATCATAATTGAACCCTTTCTCTTCAAATACTATTGTGATATCGTTAAGAACATCTTCATATGTTTGAAAATATGATCAACAATACTCAATAAATATACTGATGAGACCTATGAGAGAATATATCCCCTTTGTCTTGCAATAATCCTTGACCCAATATTGTAATTCCAAGGGCATGAAATATCTAAATAACTTTATTTGTATGTCCCCCTGATGCGATTTTACTTCCCATGGGTACTTAAATAACTCTACAATATGAATGATGAAAAAAACCTCAAATTTTGGATAGTATTCCAACCATCTCACATCAAACTTATACTCATTTGGGTATCCAAAAATGCTCTCAAAATCATTAGAAGGATACATTTTATGATAATCCCAGGGTTCCATAGTTCCATCACTTGAGAATACACAATATCACAAAGTTGAGAGTAGGATGACACCTTGGAATATGTTAGTGGAGTCTCCAGATGATTCCCTTTGGATCATCAAAGGAAGTTGAGGGGACAACCCTCACTGGAGTCACTAGGTAAACTTGTAAGATAAGGGATTTGGGAGAAGTTTACCAAAGATGAGTCATTGAGGAGAATGACTCAATCCTCCCCAACAATGGTGCAAAAATGTTATCGTAGGATTTGTACTTATGAAAATCCCACCATAAGATCCCCAAATATTGCGTAGCTATGGAAGAATATACCACTATCACCTAAGTAGAGACTTCCCTCATTTTAGTGATGGAATAGTTCCACCACAAGGGAGGATTCCCTAGTGACCTGAAGGGGTCAAATAAGAAGTTTATTAGCCAAGCGTACTACCCCCTATATTGATCATCGAATGGTTGGTCTAGGTCAAGGAAAAATAAGAGGTTTGAATATGTTTTGGTACCTTCCTAGCACAAGAACACTTTGCATCATATATATAACCATTTCCAAGATAAAGTGTGTAAATAAAACCTCTTTTAGACACTAGACAAGTTATATTGCTATTTTTGTTGAAAATTGTAGCAGTAAACCAATATTATAATATAAAGAGATAATCTGTAACAATAGAGATAATAAATGCTTATAAACACCACAATTGACCATGGAAACTAAGCATACATCCAATAGAATAGTATCCAATTGCTAGATGTTATTTTCGAGTGAGTTAGGCCACCTTTAGATTGGTGTATGTAGTAAATTAATGTGATTTAGATGGTTTTATAAAACCTTTTATAACAACAAAAAGTTGTTTAGTGAGTTTTATAAGGTTAGTGTAAGTACAATTAGTAGAATGATTAAGAGTTTTTAGAGAGAAAGTTTATCAATCAATTCACCAAGAGAGTTACTTATTAGATTATTGCCTTTCTAGGGTATGGAGTCTTCCAATGCAACCAAATTTGAAGGTTTTCCTATTTGAAACCAAGAAGTAGGATCTAAACCCTAAGGTGCAAGAACATTTGGGATTTAGGTCTTAGATCTTGAGTAGAAGGAATTCTATGGTGCAAGCACATTTGGGCCCTAGAAACTATTTCTCCCTTCTTGTATCTTCAACTAGGTCAAGGATAAAAAGTATAGGGATAAAATCCTAAAGTGATAGCACTTTAGGGATTAAGGGTTCTAACCCTAGTAGGGATAATTAACCAATTATATAAAACTATGACCTTCTAAGAGGAAGAATCACTTATGTTCCTATCTTATGGTTTCAATAAACTATATTTCTTGCAACAAATAACAATTTCACCATAAACATTAATAGCATGAACAAGAATTACATAAATTTACTTACTTAATCCAAGAAACCAAGAGAATGTAACCCTAATTGTAGAAATATCCATCCAAAATCAACAAATCCATCCACAAGATACCATTCCAAGCATATCACATGAGAGAGAAAGAGCTAGTAACCCCAAAAGGGAAAAACTTTTAGAAGTAGTGTCTCACAAAGATGAGAGATGATGATTCAAAAATGAAATGAGAGATAACCTTTATATATCAGGCCTAACATCCCACTTTTTTCAAAAAACATAACATAACATAACATTCAAGTGAGGTTGAATCCTCATTTAACCTTTACAAATGCTAAAATGTGCAAAACAAATCAAAAGAGCCCACACGTGTGAGACATCAAGGTTCCTTGAGAAATCAAGAGGCATCCAAATGCCACATGGCATCATTTCAGATCAAGGTGGGATACATTAATGTCTCTCCTCATATAAAATCAATCCATGTACCATCAATACCCCATGTGTGCATCAAACCCTAGCTGCATCATACCCTAGGAGGTGACATCATCACACAAATAGGGCCAGTATCCAAGATCCATGTGTTGCATTCATATCATGGCTAGCTACATATAATCTTTTCACTGTCTCATCTCATCTCAAATCTGAATTGTCTCATCCTAGTGTGAAATAAGTCCTAAGGTATTCTTCCCATCCTGTGGAGCTTCCATCCCATCTGTGTGCCATCATGACTGAATCTGCTCCTACCAAGCTCATTTTTCCATCGATAAGGCTTATGCAGATGTGAGAGCCATTTTTTGAGGGTGTTGAGTAACTAGATGACCCATTTCTCTCCATCATACATGTCAAAGTCCTGAAATAAAGTCACAATGTCTTGGGTGCAAGCCTAGGACATCCCTCAAAGAACTGTGTTAGGGCCATCCAAGAAAAATCAAAGTATAAAACATGGTTAGGCATGGTTCACAATAAATATCAGTCCTTAAAGAATGAAAAGTAAGCTGCAACTTAATATATAATCTGTGTAATACAATTCACCTCACTATCCCCTTCAAGAATCACATCAACCTAGGACCCCATGTGAGTTGCCAAGTTGAGGTATGGGAGGGACTTTATCCAACCCTATTAGGTGTTCCACCTAGACAAAAAATAAAATAACCCAGGTAGAGGGATAGGCCTCGAGAGTGACAAGGGAAAGTAAAAACCCTTCAAGAGTAAGTATGATACTGATATGATTTTATGGATTACTTTATGGCTTATGGTGTCAATGAATCCATTTATATGAGCACCTTTGTGGAGGGTGTGCTTTTTGTTGAGTTACCATATTTATGTGATAAATTCCACAAACCCATTTATCATCCATCTTTCTATTCCACTTTACTATATTTTCAAGCCCCTTTTTATAAGGTTTCAAGCTGTAACATTATTATTTGGGACCAGGGAGGGCACTGAAAGAGTAGAGCTCAAGTTTGGATTGGATTTTGTTATTCCTTTTTGTTATCATTCCTTTATTTCTTTATCATCATTTTCTTATTCTTTTAGCAACAATTGTAATCAAACTTTGGGCCTTCAACCCCTCTTCTCATGAGAGAGTGGACCATGAGACATAGCTAAAGTTTATTACACTATGAGGGGATACAAGATGTAAAGTGTTAATTATTGTGGGGAATAGAACATTACCCCTGGGATCCCCCCCCAATAGTACCCCTTTTTCATAGGAGACGATAAAATGGGATTAGTACATAGAAGTTGACTGCTAAGGTGAAACAAGGAAACTACCAAAATTTCCCAAGTTAGTGATCCATTATCCAACTTCAACCAAATATTTTTATCCACATGCCTGAAAAATTAAGCACAACACTTTGCATAAAAGAAGGACTAACATACCTCATGGATGGATCACCATCTCCCATACTCTAGGTTGCTTGGATGCAATGAGATTTGGTTGACTTGTATTTGTAAATGTGAATGAGGAGGGTTACTAGGATGCCATCTATGGACATGATGATCATCATCATGGTCGAGATCATGTTATCCATTGTGTTCCATGAGAAATGGAATCCTCTAGTTACCCTAGGCATGGGGGGGGGGGGGGGGGGGGGTAACATGCAGAAGGATTAATATTTTTTGTTTTAGTTTCTCCATTAGTTTCCCATATAGGAAACTCAAAGAATTATACCATCTCTTCTTCACCATCCATGGTACAAGGATATGGATATTCTCTAGCTTCTCTTTCTCATAAGCTTTCAAGTGTTTCACAACCAATTTATGGATTAATTGGACATTTTTTGGGGGTGGGGGTTTTGGGTAAATAACTTCCTTTGTTATCTCTAGGTCGGGTCATTCATGAACATAAAGGAAATGAAACTATTCTTTTCTTCATATAATTCTAAAATGCAAAGAACATGAGAAGGAGTATCAAATACTCACTCGAAGCAAATTTACTTGGGATTTTACACCACAAAAATTATTTAGTGAGGTTGGCCTCGTGTCTTACTATTCCTACTCCAAGTCACTAAAAAGTAAAATAAAATGAAATGACATGCATTCTTTTATCCCCTCCCCAACAATGGTGCCTAAAAGTGGTGAGCCTTTGAATAGTAGAAATAATGTTACTGCTTCCTTGGCTTGTTATTTCAGTTGTCAACTTGGGGCTTGTACAAAATTTACAGGTGTGGTGAAAAGTATATGCATAGTTCAATAAAAGTAGCCTAGGTATGAAACTACTCAAGGGGCTTAATGCATGAAATATGACTGTAACTTATGCAGGAATTTTGAATTGCATTAAAAACTTAAGTTACTTGCATGAATGGAAGCACACCAAATGAAAGAGAAACTAACCTGTATATTGTAAAGAACCTTAATCGAATTGCATGGAAGGAAATACATTGATCTGTAAGAACAAATCAAATTGATTGTAAAGAAGAGAAACTAATCTATTGCATAAAAGGAAATTGCATGGAAAAATATTAATTGTTGCATGGAAGAAATGAGACTAATTACATCTAACACTTGATCCAATATCAAGCCATATTGTTATCTTACTTACAAATACTAACTTCATGAAAATATTGAAAAAAAAATACAAGAAACTTTAGCTAAAATTGTCCTATAGAAATCTTTTGTAAGAACTGTGACAATTCTATAGGAATTGTAGCATTCCTACATGAAACTTCTACAGAATAATGAAAAGAGTCCTAAAGATATTTTTAAAACTTTCTAAACCATGGAAAAAGATAGAATAAGATGAAATGAATTGTGGGTGAGGTTCTTGGACCTAAAAATATTATCTTGAGCATCCCAATGGACCTTCAACCACTTATACAGGAAAATCTGCTAAAATTTATAGTTGCTAACAATCTGAAATAAGGTTATAAATTAGTGTGTATGACTATTTAATCCTTCTAAGAAAAAACAAGAAATTGAAATACAACACACTAACATGCAAAAGAAAGAAAATAATACAACAGGGTCCTTGAGCCCTCTTGAGTGGGACCTACCGAAGTAGTACAAGGAACCTCTAAAAATTATAATAAGATAAGAACACAATCATATTTATTGATCAATATCAGTTTGCACATCAGGGAGCAGAGCTCCAAGTCTCAAAAATATTCTTCAACAAAAACTAATACAATATTCAAATTTCTGATCTTCTTCCCCTTTCTCTCTACACTATATTCCTATTTATACAAATTAGAACTCGACCTCTTGTCCTTGGATCAAGGAGAAATAGGGGGAGGGGGGTTGGGGAGGAAACACATCCTTCCTCAATATATTCATATTTTCGAGCTTTAGCCTGCAAGGAGTGGTCATCTAGTAGCGCATTTGGAGGTAGGTGGGGGACAATGCCCTTGATTCTTGAGACCTTCATCTTCTTAAGGGGAGTTTGATATGCTTGATTGGTGTTGCACACATGATTTATCATGGATATTATATAAAATAAGGTACCATTACTCGTAAAATTCCATCTTCAAAACCATTCATGTAGACAACATACAAAAATACCCATAACTAGTATTAAACATGGTCAATTAAAAAAATTACTAGGTATATCATGGTAAAACATGTGTCTAGGATGGGTCTTCTAGATAGGAAATTTTGAGGCCCATTATAACTCGTGGAGATGAACCCACATGTGTCATTTCATGTCAATGACACCATGAACATGAAGTAAACCATGTACCATCTCATTCACTTATACTTATGATTTGAAGGCTTTTTCAATAATCACTCCTCTACCTGGGTATTGACACACCTATTAGGATCTTCTGATGGCCCTCCCATACCTAAACTTGGAAAATTTCATAAAGTATTGAGCTAGTGTCAAGTTTGAAGAAGATACCTAATGTGAATTTCTTACATTGATCTTGTATTATATTGTAGTTTACTTTGTATGATTTTAATAACTTTTGTATCTTGTAATGGTTGATCTTACCTAATTTTGTGAACCTTATTTAATGATTATGCACCCTTCACATGGTCCTTTGGAAGACATTTTCATCATTGTACCCAAGATGTTGGTTCCTTGATGTCGAGCGTTGGGTTCCTTGATGACTTGGACACTAGTACATTTGGCACATTTTCCAACTATGTTTTGGTGCCCTTTTGATGAATCTAATTCCATAGGTTGGTTGAATTCCTTTCCTAACATTTTCGATGGCATTTTTCATCTATTTAATGTCTGACATAAAAAAAAATTCCACATGGCAGTTGTGGAGATATTTAACAAAACAAAATTTCATCACAACTGATTGTCCCAATTTCGACGCATTGGGATACCACATGGAATTTTTTTAGGAAACCATCATCAACCAATTTGTTGTCATTTTACCAATGGCCTCGATTGTTACTATGACATTGGCTCACGTAAAAACCATAAAAAATCCGACGCAGGCACCATCGAAATTGCAACCTCATGACTACTCGCCTTCATTGGAGGGGTGATGCTCACCGTATTTTGTTGGAATTCCATCAATATAGCGTGGTAAATATGTTAGAGTGGTGATTCTAGTGTGAACAATGTATGTTGGATCAACGAATATAGGGTGGTAGATGTCCATCAGAGTGGCGACATGTGAGAGATCGAAGTTTTTTGGGGTTGAGACAAAGAAGTGGAAAGATTCTGTCGGAATACCATCATTGGTTCAATGATGAGCATAGGCATTAGAGGTCTGATGCCTGTATAATAAAGTTAAAAAAAATTGAAATTGATGTTTAACACTAAAATCCATGCTTATGATGCATTGGACATAGGGAGTAGATAGATGTGTTATATTAAGAAGTCAAAGAGGTTGAGCCAGATGTACATGGAAATGTTCTCAATATATGATGATATAAATAATTAGGATTATGGTTTCTATTGTTTATAATTCAAGCTTGTTAGAGCCTTGACAACTAAAAATGCACATGCACACTTAATAAATACATGTTTTTCTTTTAAACTGTAATTTCTGTCCTTGTGGAAAATGCATGTTGGAATTCACAAAAATGCATAACTAGGTATTAAAACACCTCCAATTTGGGTGATTCAAGTTGTTTAGGTTGTATTAGATAATTTTACACGTCTCTACATATTTATTTTTTTGTTTCTAAACATAAAAGTGGCTATCATGTAAAAGAGGCAAAATCTACCTTGTAAAATAAAAGACCAAAACTATAGAAAGTTCCATAATGGAAATGCACGTCGATGCTTCTATATAGATCCAAATGTAGTGGTCTAAGTTTTGGGGTGAAGTTAATAACATTATATATATATATATATAATGAAAAAGGACTTCTGCCTGGAACATAAATTCAAGACTTTTTGTAAAATGGAAGGTAAAAACGTCTTACTGTAAAATGCATGCCTAAGACTCATATTATCTCCAAATTGAGTAGCTAAAATTGTGGATTTCATATTTTATCATTTTACATCTATTCATACTTTAGTTGTGCATTTAGAAACTAAAAAACCTCTATTGTGCATAAAGTCTAAAAGTTACCTTGTAATGCAAAAAAATGCATAAAGGGAAAAATTGCATGAAAACAGGGCAGGATGAAAAATGCACACCCTAGGAAGAAAAATCCATGTATGGTGTTGTTAATTTACAAGTTACAAGTTACATGACCGTGGATTTGTTGTAAACCCTAAAGACAATATACCAGGGTGATTTGTGCCCATAAATTGTAAAGGGTTTAAATATACATGAATCTTTGGCAACTATGCACACAAACTAACTAAAATAGTAAAATGAGTACTAAATACCCATGTCCATGAGATCGATGAGGCATGAGCTTGTACAAACACATCACATATAGGTTAGTTGTAAGTTGTATTTCCATTGTGAAGACTTGTAGAAATCATTAGAGAATAAAATTTTATGAATGGATAATATTTAAACAAATAAACATACATATCAACATGTACGATACTCTAGAAAGAATAAAGTGGAATATCTGAATGAGAAAAATACATGTTTTTCTTTTAAACTATAATTTCTTCATTTGTGGAAAATGCACACCAAGCTTCAAAACATGCACACCTAGGTATTAACACACTTGAAATTTGTGTGATTCAAGTTTCTAAGGTTGTCTCAGATAAGTTTACACTTGTCTAAATATTTAGATTTTCATTTTCAAACATAAAATTGGTTGCTATGTAAAAGAGGAAAAATCTACCTTGTAAATTGGGAGACCAAAATAGTAGAAAGTGACCTAATGGAAATGCATGCCTATGCTTATATATAGCTCCAAATTTAGTGATGTAATATTTGGGGTTAATTTAATAACATTCTAAATCTATATGTTTCATCCGTAGTGCATTTTAAAATGACTAAGGACTTCTACCTTGAACCAATATTCAAGACCTTTTTGTAAAATGGAGGGTAAAACTATCTTACTATAAAATGCACGCCTAAGACTCATATGACCTCCAAATTGAGTGGTTCAAATTTTGGGTTTTGGATTTTATTATTTTACATCTATTCATACTTTATTTGTGCATTTTGAAACCTAAAACCCTCTACTATGCATAAAGGATAAAAGTTGGCTTGTAAATGCAAAAAATGCATTAAAATGAATGAAAACAAAGCATGATGAAAAATGCATGCCCTAGAAAGAAAAATCCATATACGGTGTTGGTAATTTACAAGTTACAAGTTACAGGACTAGGGATTTGTTGTAAACCATAAATACTAGACTATACTAGGGTGATTTGTGCCTAAAATTTAGTAAAGGGTTTAAATATACATGAATCTTTGGCAACTATGCACACACACTAACTAAAGTGGAAAAATGAGTACTAACTTCCTATATCCATGAGATCAATGAGATAGGATATTGTACAGCCACATCACACATGAGCTAGTTGTTAGTTTCATTTCCATTGTAAAGAGTTGCATAAATCATTAGAGAATAAATGGTTATATGGCCGAATAATAATTAAATAAATAAATAGACATATCAACATGCACGAGAATCTAGAAAGACTAAAGTGGAAAACCTAAACAAGTTTATGATGTAGGAGCATCGCTCCAATCCAGCTACGTGCTAGCCAGCCAACACATCAAGTGTGCATTCAATGGAGGAGAGAGGCGCAACCCTCTCACTTTCAAATTTTGAAATTTGAAATTGTATTAAATGATTGTAAGGCTGGTAGAGACAAAAAACCATGCATAGGCGCAGGCTTTAGATAAGGGTTGCCTTAAATAGTTGTAAGGCTAATATCTAGATCCGATTCAGACTATATATCCATTCAATGTAATTGAATGTAATTTATGAGAGTAGGTAGCTTGGAGGGAAGAGCTCAAAGAACCCCCTTTTGTAAAAATATATTTTTGTATCTGTAGGCAGTAAGTCGGTAGTGTCAAAAGAGAAGGATAGAGAGAAGATAGAGAAAGGAAAGGGAGCCGAGACTCTGTTGTAGTCCGAGCTCGAACCCATTATAATTAGACATTGATGTTAAAACAAAGTATTTTTTCCTGCATATGTGTTTTCTATGTGTTTATGTGTCTTTTATGAATGTTGTGTGTTCATTCATGCTGTAGATGTATGTTAAGTTCCATTTGCAGGGATAGATAGCTTTTTCTATCTGGGGGTTTACTGATTCCAGGTCTGGTTCTTTGTGGCTTCATGCAAGAGGTTGCATGATAGAACACTGTAGGTTCTGTAAACCAGTGCATAGAATGCACTTCTGAGTTCTGCAGAATTTCAGACAGAGACGTGCCAGGAGGGAGCACTAGAGGAAGTCATAAACTCAAGAGGAAGCCTCAAGTTTTTTGAACACCTTGGAGGTGAGGACTGTGCAGAGGAAGGCACAGAGAGGACATAATCATTGAGGGTTTTGTGGAAGCTCTGCCAGGAGGGAATTGAGAAAGTGCATAGAGTGCATGGGAGAGAACTCTACTTAGAGTTTGGTGAGAAGATAGAGTCACTGAGGATTCTGGAGAACTCTGCCAGGAGGGCATTGAGTTGGTGCAAGAGTGCACAGAATAACTCTATTATGAGTTCAGAGGAAGGAGAAGTGTCAAGGGAATACCTTCACAGGGTTACTGAACACCCTACAAACTCAACAAGGAGTGCTTGAGCATAAGTTGCCAGAGGGCACTTATATCCCTTCAAGGAGAGAAAGGGGTAGAGGCCATTGAGGTCCGAGCAGTTAAAGCTCAAGGAGGAAAAAGACCTGTGCAAGGAGTGCACTAGGCCAACACTCGAGTGAAGTGTTGATAGAAAACCATCTAAAGGCTCGTCAAGTACATGAGTGAGTGCAGGAGGGATTTGTTTCAAGTCCAAAGCTCAGGATAGATAGCACAATTGTTTGCAGGGACCCTACAAGGAGTGTAGAGGTCGAAAAACTCTTTGAGGTTTTAGAGGGAAAAAATCTCAGGAGGAACAGTTCCTTTGCACACAAAGCAATAGTCGAGAGGAGAAGGAAGTCGAGAAACCCTTTGAGGTTTCAGAGCCGAAAAATCTCATGAGAGACGACGTCCTTAGAATGTAGGCAAGACCAAGGTTGCAGGACTCGCAAGAGGAAGCAAAGGTTGAGGCCTTTGAAACTTTGAAAATATTCCAAGGGGAAAGAAAAAGTGCAAACTCAAGAGGGAGTATAGCTACTGTTAAATCAGCTAGAGAGGCAAGATCTAGACCATTGAATCTACGTCCAGGCTACAGGAGAAGAGAGCACAGAAGAAAGAAATCTGGGTCGTCAGATCTAGTGCAGGGATCCGATAGCCATCAGATCCAGGAGAAGGTGCACGAGGTTTAACCCTCATATATTCAAAGGGAAGGACTTGTCAAAGTCCCAAATATATCAAGGCCATCCACAGGAGGACACGTGGCGAGTGGTCGAGGTTTCGGGGAAATCCCCGAAAGGCCCATTTCGACATTTCGGTTACCGGGAGATACAGAGGGAAAGAGTCGGGACTCTTGACTCAAAAAATATCGATACAGTATGAGCTGTCATATCGAGGGAGGCCCATAGCCATCAATCTCATTGAAGGCGTGATAGTGGAATTTCGGGATTTGGTACTTCGGTATTTCAGATACCGAGAGCTCGAAGGAGAAAGGATTGTTGCAGCCTTACATCGTGGAGTCCCGAAACATGAAAACCCGAAAGCGTCCGAAGGAGTACCCGTAGGTCACGGGACAGGGTCAAAGATCGACATTTTGGGATTTGGCTTTTCGACTATCTCTAGGACAAAAGACCTGACATTTGGCATTAAAAACCCTGAAGTCACGAAACATGACGTGCCTTTGGAGTGGGGCTGCGGTCACACATTTCAGCATTTCAGGGTTCGGATTTTTGGCCATCCCGAGAACAAGAGAGCCAGGGTAATTTGGTGTTGGAAACCCTGAAGTCGTGAAACGCGACGTGTGGCCACGGAAGAGGCAACCATATATTTCAGAGTTTCAGGATTCGACATTTCAGATGTTTCAAGAACAAGAGGCCAGGTACTTCGGTGTTGGAAATCTCGAAGTCACGAAACGTGACATGCCTTCAGAGTAGGGTTGTTTTCAAGGGGAAAGTGGTCACATGGACCGAGGTTTGGCCAGGGGTTAACCATCATTGAGCCTATTTCGGCATTTCGACATTTCGGAGTTCGGGGGATCAAAGAGTTAGAGAACTCGACATCCGGATCCCAAAGTCGCTAAATCCGAAATCCTTTTTCAGAAAGGGTCGTGGTCATGCCTGGAGGTCGTGTGGAGGTGAAGGACCTATGGATCAAATTCTTGGGGTTCCCATGAGGCTGAAAGGACTATTCCAGTTCTACATATTCGAGAAGGAGAACGATCATGTGCGGATCTTGGCCTGAGGGTCAGGGGTCTGCATCAGTTTATCTTGGTTTTGAGAATAATTTATTATCTACTTAATAGGGCCAACTGGTGAAAGTGGAATCTCATCCCCCTTTCCCCTCCCCCCCTCGCATCACACTCAATTCCCCATACCCAATTTATCTAGTGGAAAATAATTGAAAGTGGCATAGTATGATTCATGCATAGAAAGTAACAAAACAAAATTTAAAGGTAAATGAAAGAAACAATGTGTGTGCATATATGTGGTTTTGTACATAACTGACGCAGAACCTCGACCCTCGAGCTGAGATCCGCCATAGGATCGTTCCAAATTCACTTCAAGCCGAAACAACTCCTTTGATTCCTACTGGAACCTTCGGTGAATCCACAGGTCCATTCCCTGAAATGTCTACCTGTGAGAACATGCACAAGGTGCAAGTTTTCACCTATACACGGCCTCCAACACGACCGTGACCTTTTCCCGAAAAAGGGATTTCATATTTCAGGACTCCGCAAGTCCTAATGTTGAGAGTCTCTACCTCCTCTATCCTCCAAAACCTGATATGCTGAAATGGCCTTAATGGTGGTTAGCCCCTAGCCAAACCATATTCCATGTGACCACCTTCCTCATGACCACAACCTACCTTCAAAGGCGCGTCGCTTCGTGACTTTGGGGCTTTCGATGCCAAGCGTCCCGATTATGTCTTCGGAATGGCCGAAATGTTGATCCCCGAAATCCCAAAATCCTTGGTTGCTTTCTCCTCCAAAGGATGTGTCACGTTTCGTGACTTTAGGAATTACGATGCAAAGTGTTCCAACTCCTTCTCCCCAGGATGGCCAAAATGCCGATAATAGGTGTGACCGCAGCCCCACTCCTTGCTACGTCGCATTTCGTGAATTTGGGGTTTTCATCCCCAAGAGATTGGACTTCTTGTCTTTAGGACTTCTAAAATCCTAAATCCCGGTATGCCGAAACCCATAACCCTGCTCCGTGGTTCGGCGCTATTCCTTCAACGCTTTCGGGGTTTTCACTTTGGGACTTCGCAATTCTCGTTGCAATGACCCTTGCTCCTTCTCACTCCTAGTATATGATATATTGAAGTACCGCTGCTCTAAAATGTCGACCTTCCACTTCTAGATGGGATCAATGGCTCATAGCCTCTCTTAATCTGATGGCTTGTGTCCTCTCGGGATCTCGTGGGTCAAGAATCCCAAATTATTTCCCTTTGCATCCTTGTTACCCAGAATGTCGAAATGGGCCTTCAACCTCCCTTCGAGAATCTCTTGATATCCTGATCACTTGCCATGTGTCCTCTTATTTGGATGGTCATGATGCTGTCGGGATTTCACTGACTACGAGAATCCATGACCTCGAGGTTCCTTACCTCCCGAAACCCCGATACCCGAACTTCCGAAGCTTCCTCTCCTTGCGCGATCTATGGTTGTGCTTTGCCGTGATCCGACAACTCCTTCTTATTCGAAACATCATGAACCAGGAGTTCATGATGCAGCGAATCCATGGTTCCTGGTCCTTCAACCTTCCGGTATCCGAAACCCTGATGGGTTTGGATCTCTACCACGTGTCCTCTTCAACAATGGATGGTCCTGATCTTTTTGGGACTTCATGGGTTGGCAGATCGCGATGCAGCGACTCCATGATCCCTTGACGCTCCTCATCCTGAATTCCAAAATCCCGATGCTTCGTTGTTTCGAGACTTTGACGGGCCACTACTCAACTCATATGTGAGATTAACTCACGCACACCTTCTCCCATATCTGACGATTGTCAGTGATCTGCATGGGATTTGATGGTAGATGTAGCTTCTCCCTTGTGTGCTCTTCTTCTTGCCTTGGAAGATTTTCCAATTATCAAAGGCCTCGGCCTTTGTCCCTTGCTTCGAATCCTGCGACTTTCGACTTCTGTCGATGTTCTTGAAACCACTGACTCTCCTGAGCTTCCTCAAAATCAAACCCTCCAAAGGGTTTTCCCATCCTTTCTGCTCCTCCTTATAGCTATGGGCATGTGCGTGAAATCATTTCTCCTCCTAAGCTTTGTCCTCTTTGAATCCTTAAAGGATTATTTGGCCTCTGCACTCCTTGCAGGGTCCTTGCACACATGAAAGTGCTATCCATCCTGAGCTTCTCTATTGCTTAGACCTCTAAGGGATTTAACCCTTTTTTCCTCTCTCTCAGATGGAGAATCTGATGCCCTCGTGGCAATCTCTTTCTCAAGCAACTCCTTGTTGAGCCTGCAGGGTGTTCAACAACCCTATGAAGGTCATATTCCTTGGATGCTTCTATGTTCCATAACTCAAAGGAGTTCTCTTTGTGCACACAAGCACTTGCTCAATGCCCTCCTTGCAAAGCTCTAAAGAACCCTTAATGGTTCTATCCCCTTCTCATGTGCACTATATGCACCTGCTCAATGCCCTCCTGACAAAACTCTCATAGAATCCCACAATGATTCTGTCTTCTATTTTTTCCTCCTCTGCACAGCCTCACCTCCAAGGTATTCAACAACCTTGAGGTTTCTCCTTGAGCCAATGACTTCGGCTAGTGCACCCTCCTGGCACGTCCTTGCCCAAATTCTGCAGAATTCAGGAGTGCATCTATGCACTGGCTTTCAGAACCCACAACATTCCGTCACACCCTCTTGGCATGAAGCCTCAAAGAACCCCAAACTTGAAGTCAAAGAACCCTTAGATAGAAGAACCTATCTGTCCCTACAAATGCACATCTACAACATATAAATAACACACAAAGACATTCATAAACACATAAAGACACACATAAACTCATGCAGGAAATCTGCTCTTTATATTAATATGAAGTGCCTCCTTTACAAGGTGTTCTTGAGCTTAAACTTTGACAGAGTCTTGGCTCCTTCTCTCCTCTTCTCTAACTCTCGCAGATCTCTCCTATATCTCCACTCTAACTCTAAACAAGATCGAAGGATCTTTTATGTGAGGGGGCTCTTCGAGCTCTTCCCTCCATCTCACCTACTCTCATTCAATTACATTGAATTCACAATTAAATGGTTGTCTAGTCCAGATTAGAGCTAGATCTAGCCTTACAACTATTTAAGGCTACTCTTAACTAAGCCTGTGCATAGGCATAGCTTTATGGCTCCATGGCCTTACAAAACATTAATTACATTGATTTCAAATTCAAAATTTGAAACGAGAGGGTTGCGCCTCTCCTTCTTCATTGAATGTGCACTGTGTTGGTTGGCTGGCTGGTGCATGGATAGATTGGGAGTGATTCTCCTGCATCATACTCCTCTGCTGCAAAAAATGCATGCGCTCCTGCTCATGAGATCCCCAACACCGCTGTTGAAATCCTTCTGAATCCCAAACAGTCCTCTGGACCTATTCATCTACTCCACTTCTCTGTTGTTGCTGCTGTTGCTTCTTTCACTACTCTGCTACTACTGCTGTCTCCCTTCTGCTCAACTTCCCTTCCCTGGAAACTTCTACAGATCTGACCATCGGCTTTCAGATCTTCTCAATCTCCTCGTTCAGCTGCTCTAGTGGCTGGCTTTGTTCAGGCAGTCTCCTCTACTGCAATTCTTCCTCATCAGTGGGTAGATCTACTAGATCTCCCATGCCATCTTCTCTATCTATTGTGGCCTTAACTTGCCACTCTGCTGCAAATTTAATCTCTGTAGTCTCACCACTGAACTATTGTCTAGCTTCCTTATGTGGCAGTGCTACTGCTTCCATTTCTCTTGCAGGCATGTCTCCTGCTTCCTCCAGCTGCTCCTTGGGCTGGTATTCTTCTTCGTCTACTGCTGCATGCCTCAACATTGTAGTCTTTATTACCTGTTTAGTTCCTTGACTGAAATTTCTAAGTAATTCCTCGGAATTTTCATCTTCTGCTATCATCGGCCCGACTGTCTATTCATGGCAGTCATCTGTTGGCTTTGGATTGTTCAGCCAATCCTCCAACATCTCCAACTCCATCTCTTTGATAGTCACAACTGGCCATCCTTCTTCTGTTTCTCCCTTTGCAACGCATATGATGGCCTCATCTGGGCTATGTGGTAGGAATATCTGAATTCCCCTAATCATTAGAAGAATCCTCTGATCCTCCTTCTCTGTCAGCTATCCTTGCTGATATGAATTCAACTCTGAGCTCATCTTCTCTCCCTTTCCCTCCTGGCAGTATGGGATTTCTTTGCTACCCTCTTGGCAGTCTATGATATCCAATGATCCCATCTCATTTCCCTCTTGGCAACATGAAATTCCCCTGCTATCCTCCTGACAGTCTATGAGATCCCGCAACGATCTCATCTCATTGCCCAACTGGCAATTGGAAATTTCTGTTCTTCCCTCCTGGGGGTCTCTTATATCTTCCAGTGATCTCATCTCATCCTCATCACTGAGATTTCTCCCAGCCTCTGGTTCACACACCTGAACCATATCCTCTTCATCTCTGAGGCTTTCAACATGCCTTAGCCACATTTTCAACAACCTCCACTGTCTTCTAGACAACATCTCCCTGACTGGCCATTTTACCTTCGTTTTCATGGGCCATTCATATACCCAATGTGATCTTGCATCCTACTGCATCTGCAGTGCAAGTTCCTCCATCCTCTCTCTTATCTCGGCGAGTTCCTTATCCATCTCATATTTTCTCTGTTGCTGGTGGTTCTTCTTTCCACTGCATCCATGGCCTTCAGTAGCCATATTCCTTCCTTCAAATTTCCCTCCTGGAAAATCTGTTGCTGTCACTTTGAAACTGAGAGTGCTTCCAGCTTCTCCTATAGTCCTCCTGAATTTCTATCTGACTGTTGCGCACCTACAACAATCACTACAGAGTTTCAACGCTCTGTCTTCTTCTGCTTCTTTTCTGCAAGCTGTCTTTATCTCCAACAGAACTCAAATCCCGCTCTGATACCACTTTGACGTAGACCCCTGACTCTCAAGCCAAGATCCACCACAGGATCGTTCCAAATTCACTTCGAGCCGAAATAGCTCCTTTGATTCCTGTTGGAACCTCTTGTGAATCCACAGGTCCATTCCACGAAATATTCACCTGTGCGAACATGCACAAGGTGCAATTTTTCACCTGTACACGGCCTCCAACATGACCGTGACCTTTTCCTGAAAAAGGGATTTTGGATTTCGGGACTCCGCAAGTCTCATTGTCGAGAGTCTCTACCTGCTCGATCCTCTGAATCTCGATATGCCGAAATGGCCTTAATGGTGGTTAGCCCCTGGAAAAACCCTGTTCCATGTGACCACCTTCCTTGTGACCACAACCTACCTCTAAAGTCGCGTCACTTCGCGACTTCGGGACTTCTGACGCCAAGTGTCCCGATTCTATCTTCGAAATGGTCGAAATGTAGATACCCGAAATCCTGAAATCCTTGGCATCTTTCTCCTCCAAAGGATGTGTTTCATTTCGTGACTTCGGGACTTCTTATGTGAAGTGTTCCAACTCCTTCTCCCCGGGATGGCCGAAATGCCGATAATAGGTGTGACTGCAGCCCCACTCCTCGCTACATTGCATTTCATGACTTCGGGGTTTTCATCCTCAAGAGCCCAGACTTCTTGACTTTAGGACTTCCAAAATCCCAAATCCTAGTATGCCAAAACCCATAACCTTGCTCCATGGTCCGACGCTATTCATTTAATGCTTTCGGGGTTTCATGCTTCGGGACTTCGCATTTCCTGTTGCGACGACCCTTTATCCTTCGCACTCCAAGTATCCGATATACTGAAGTACCATTGTTCTGAAATGTCAGCCTTCCGCTTCTAGTTGGGATCAACGGCTCATAGCCTCTCCTGATTTGACGACTTGTGTCCTTTCAGGATCTCATGGGTCAAGAATCTTGAATTCTTTCCCTTTGCATCCCCGGTACCCAGAATTCTAAAATGGGCCTTCAACCTCCCTTCGGGAATCTCCTGATATTCTGATCGCTTGCCACGTGTCCTCCTATTTGGCCGGTCACGATGCTGTCGGGATTTTGCTGACCACGAGAATCCAGGACCTCCAGTTTCATGGAACAAAATACATTGATACCTGAAATTTCGAAGCCTCCTCTCCTTGCGCGATCTACGACTGTGCTCTGTCATGATCCAATGACTCCTTCTTCTTCAGGACTTCGTGAACTAGGAGTTCATGATGCAATGACTCTCCACGGTTCCTGGTCCTTCAACCTTTCGGTATCCAAAATCCCGATGGGTTTGGATCTCTTCCAAGCGTCCTCTTCAACGATGGACGATCTTGATCTTTTTGGGACTTCGTGGGTTGGGAGATCACGATGCAACAACTCCATGATCCCTTGATGCTCCTCCTCCTGAATTCTGCAATCTTGATGCTTCGCTGTTTCGGGACTTTGACGGGCCTCTACTCAACTCATATGCGAGATTAACTCACGCACACCTTCTCCCAAATCTGACAACTGTCAGCGATCTACACGGGATCTGATGGTAGCTCTAGCTTCTCCCTTGTGCGCTCTTCTTCCTACCTTGGAATATTTTCCAATTATCAAAGGCCTCAGCCTTTGTCCCCTACTTCGAAGCCTGTGAATTTCGGCTTCTGTCAGCGTTCTTAAAACTGCTAACCCTCTTAACCTTCCTCAAACTCAAACCCTCCAAAGGGTTTTCCTGGCCTTTCTGCTCCTCCTTACAACTATGGGCATGTGTGTGAAAGCACTACTCCTCCTAAGCTTTGTCCTCTTTGAATCCTTAAAGGATTCTTCGGCCTATGAACTCCTTGCAGGGTCCCTGCACACACAAAGGTGATATTCGTCCTGAGATTCTCTGTTGCTCATACCTCTAATGGATTTAACCCTTTTTTCCTCTCTCTCAGATGGAGAATCTGATGCCCTCATGGCAATCTCTTGCTCAAGCAAATCCTTGTTGAGCCTGCAAGGTGTTCAACAACTCTGTGAAGGTCCTATTCCTTGGATTCTTCTCTGTTCCATAACTCAAAGGAGTTATTTTTGTGCACACATGCACTTTCTCAATGCCCTCTTGGTAGAGATCTATAGAACCCTCAATGGTTCTATCCCCTTCTCTTGTGCACTATATGCACCTGCTCAATGCCCTCCCGGTAGAACTCTCACATAATCCCGCAGTGATTTTGTCTTCTACTGTGTCCTCCTCTGCACAGCCTCACCTCCAAGGCATTCAACAACCTTGAGGTTTCTCCTTGAGCCAATGACTTCGGTTGGTGCACCCTCCTGGCATGTCCTTGCCCAAATTCTGCAGAATTCAGGAGTGCATCTATGCACTGGCTTTCAGAACCCACAACATTCTGTCACACCCTCTTTGCATGAAGCCTCAAAGAACCCAAAACCTGAAGTTAAAGAACCCTCAGATAGAAGAACCTATCTGTCCCTACAAATTCACATCTACAACATATAAAGAACACACAAAGACATTCATAAACACATAAAGACACACATAAACTCATGCAGGAAATCTGCTCTTTATATTAATATGAAGTGCCTCCTTTACAAGGTGTTCTTGAGCTCAGACTTTGATAGGGTCTCAGCTCCTTCTCTCCTCTTCTCTAACTCTCACAGAGCTCTCCTATATCTCCACTCTAACTCTAAACAAGATCAAAGGATATTTTACATGAGGGGGATTTTCGAGCTCTTCGCTCCATCTCACCTATTCTCATTCAATTACATTGAACTCACAATTAAATGGATGTCTAGTCCAGATCGAAGCTAGATCCAGCCTTACAACTATTTAAGGCTACTCTTAACTAAGCCTACGCATAGGCATAGCTCTATGGCTCCACGGCCTTACAAAACATTAATTACATTGATTTCAAATTCAAAATTTGAAATGAGAGGGTTGTGCCTCTCCTTCTTCATTGAATGTGTGTTGTGCTGGCTGGCACATGGCTGGCTTGGGAGTGATGATCCTACATCAATAACAAATATATAACTTTCATCCATAAGAAGGTAGAAAAAAATACTATATATGTGATAATCAACCTTTTAAAAAGATGTTTCTTACCCCATATTGTTGTATATCTTCCATAAATAATCTGCATCTTTCTTTGTTCTCCTCCATTGGTTCACACCCACCCAATGCAATAAGTTATATATTTTCCTTTATGAAAACCTTTTTAATTTTCTCCCTCAGGTCCATGGATTCAAACAATTCATCATCATTTCCCACATTGTCAACATCAATTGTCGAAAACTACATATATCAACAAAAAAAGAAGTTAAATCAATTATAAAAACAACAATAGAGGTTGGTTGAAGTTATGGTGTCAACATATGTCTTATACAATGTATCAACATCCATTTTCATTCATCTTCCTATTTTCATTCATCTAAAGACATACCTCTATTGAAAAAGCTTATCTATACCATATTTTCATCAAAGAAAAAAAATGTCATTTTTTATTCGATAAACATCCTAATATGTCATTATTTATTCCATAAAATGCCATTCTTTATTTTGTAAATTCTTTGTACACCATTATAATGATGAACCATGAAGCCAATAAGTACAAGTGATGATGAAATACCCAACAACTAAATATTTGTTTTTAAAACCAAGTGATTGTTTGAATTTCCCTTATAGAACATAGTATAGACATGTATAGAATAAAGTATAGAACATAGTACATACTTGTATATAATAGAGTATACAACACAATACATTTGGTACAATTTCCTAAAAAGGTATGAGCTTGGC
Organism: Picea engelmannii; assembly: GCA_009831015.1. Classification (NCBI taxonomy): domain Eukaryota; kingdom Viridiplantae; phylum Streptophyta; class Pinopsida; order Pinales; family Pinaceae; genus Picea; species Picea engelmannii. The sequence goes on along the minus strand of ML776849.1, from coordinate 100,631 downwards.
TAGTTCCAAACATTTTTTCTTCGGGCTTTAACCATTTTAATAGAAGTTATATCAAACTCTATATATCTATCATATGATGGAATGTTAGGAAATAAAGTTTTGTTTTTTTATAATAAATGAAAATCATATATTAACTTGCATACAATAGTTTGACCTTTCAAAACACCATCCATATCTTTAAATTTAGTTACATCATCCCTCTATTTTATTAGCATATCTTTATATGCTTCCCATTGAATAAACTTTCCATTTTTATCCCAACATGAAGGTAGTCCCATTTCAACTATTTCCTTGTATCTTTTCATGAAGGTTTTAGTACTTCTCTAAATTGAACTACATTTATTTTGAGGTTGTTGAACCAAATTAGTTTTTGTTAATACCTTTGTAACATCCATAGTTATATAGAAGTACGATCATTGACACCTAAATCCTTTAACTGATTCCAAGTCTTAGATTTAAGGTTTTTGGGAAGAGATAACATTTTTGTAATAGACTTGGTATTGATATAGAATATAATGTACCCATTTTTAGATACCACGACCCTTTTGTCAGAAAGATAGTTCTTTTCACACCAGGAGACAAAATCGAGAAAATAATAGGTTTGGGGAATTATGAATTTACCCAAGTTCGACTCTTAGATATGTAAATAATCATGCAAATCCCTAAATCTATCATAGGATAACTTTATTAACTCATAAGGATCAAACTGTGACAGAACGGTTTCAAAAATTTCACATTCATGGTCGATTAGGAATTTTTCATCAGATGTTGATGGTTGACCAGACTGACTACCGTTCTCCATCTATCCTTATTTTAAACAATAAGAACAAATTTGAAATAAGGAAATGAGAACACTACCCAAACTGATTTGTTGAAGTATAATTTGACTTCTTTTACTAGAGTCTAATGTTCTCATAAAAATGTTTACCATGTGCATTTACCTTCCAAGTTTATTGTTTCAATTTATTTTTTTGAAATCCTTTGAATTATATTGACACAACACCTTTTTGATTTGTCTTAAATCACTGTGCCACTTTTCCTCCATTCATTTATTTTAGGGGTGAACTAAAGTGGTTTGATAATAGCACCTCTGCATACCAAAATGAATAAGGTTATGACACATCATCGACCGTTAATACAATGGTTTATAATTTAGGCCTCCGACCTCTTTTTATCTAGCATGCACTTTGACCATCCGAAATAAACTAAGACTGTCGATATTGGATCTATATTTTTGGTCCGATCTTGTCTATTGAATTTTCATTTAAAATCCTATTTTTTCTCTGTTGTGTGTGCAAAAATATAGCGAAAAGATGAAGTGTATAGGTTATCGAACCTAAAGTAAGGAGTGAATGTTAGGGTAAAATTGAAGTGAATGGAACTCAAACAGAGACATTGTAAACCATTCCATATTGAACAAAGAGAAACAAGATATACATTTTTTATCTACATCAGCAATGAGGATACATACCAAATACATTGTGGGGTTGATCCCTCAGACGCACAGGTGGGGTCAGCCTCTGATTGGATGGGTCCGCTCCTCCGTGCACTCTCCGTACTAGTGGGAGGGGGTTTGATCCAATGAAAATATCAATGATTTGATCCTCTGCACACTCTCCTTACTGGAAATTGGGGTATATCAATCCATTGGTCAACGAGTTTAGAGTGGGTTTATTTGGTTGGGAGTTTGGTGCCATAGTGTGTTTTTTATGTTTGAATTTTGTTATTTATTTTTTATTTGTTATTTGTTTGTAATATAATGTATATTTAAATTCATAAATGATATGTCTTATATAATTATATATAACCCCCTTAACCCCCCTAACCCCCTAGCCACTAAATCCCCTAACCCCTCAATCCCTAGCTCCTAACCCCTGACCCTAAATCATGTCCACCAAAAAATATTTTATGTGTTAAACTTGCATCTCAACAATTACATTTAGGGCCTAGGTAGTGGTTTTGGAGCATGCACATGGTTAGAAAGTTACCAAGGTTACTAGGTGGAGGCTTAAAACGTTGTGGTAGATTATCAATATTTACTAATAGTTAAAATTAATCATCTTATGCTCAAAATGGATTAGGAGGTTATAGGTTGGTAGTTTATGAGAGTAATCAAGGTCAATGAATTCTAAACAACCACTTATACATATAAGTATATGGTATAAAAATTAACAACACATAATTAACCCATATAAGAAAATACTTTAAAGATAATAAATCATAGAAAATATATAATCACATGCCCTGACCTACATTTCAAAAATTCAATATCATTGATCTTCTTCTTCATCCAGATCCAAATCTGTATCATCTGGTTCATAATCTGGTTCGAAATCAATGTTCAAAGGACTGGTAGAAACATCATCATCCGTGTCATTTTTGATAGTTTCATTGCCAATATGATCATTGAGAACATTGCCATCTACGTCTAGCTCAAATTTTTCGTCTTCTTCGTCTAACACATCGACTTTCTCCTCTGCATCATATTATTCTTCACTAAAATATTCTTCCACTACATTATACTTTACAAGCATTCCTCTTGGATCATATCTAACAACATATGATCATCCCTCTTTACGTGGAACTTATGAGTAAAAGACATGATCACATTGGCTTGAAAGAACATAAATATCAGTACTCAGCTCAACCATCCTTGTATTAACCATGGTAAATTCATTTCATGCTAAATAAGAGTTCTTTCAGTATCACATTCATTAATTTGTAAACTGTACCATTTGACATTGAACGTGACTAATTTAAAGAATTTAAAGTCACATTCAAGTATATCATTCAAATACCCATAGTAGAGGAAAAATTAGTGACCTAGAATATTGCAGTTATGCCACAATCAAATGTTTTATTCTTTTCATCCAACTTTTTGATGCAAAATTTACATCCATTGCACCACATATTCTTGTGGTGTTTGAACTGCAATATGCCCAACACGTAAAAATTGCATTGTCAATTAATTAACATATTTAGACTTAGTAAATATTTTAAGAAAATAACAAACCATGTACATTAATATAATAAGTAAACAATGTGGGTGAATATGCTTTCTTTTTTATCATCTAAGCCATATGCTAAAGCAATTTCCCTCACCGTAAGATTGGTATCTTCATTAAGATGAGCCTCTTTAACCAATGTATCCACCCCTTCCCATGATAACCTACCATAACATTGTATACACCATTCTATCCATACCTTCATCCATCAAGATTGTTTGTGATGTATAAATGTAGTGCATCCCACTCTCAAAAAGCTATATGAAAAAACAACAATTCATAAATAATTATGTACCATGACAAAGCTTAATAATTGATGGAAGAACAAAAAATAAATAGGTACGATATACATAAAAATGAATAAACAAAAGTATTCTAGATATCTATGATCTAATTTCCTTTCACTTTCCTCATTCTACCTTTCCCCAACATGACCTCCCCTTCAAATTTTTTTATGGAGTTGACATCCCAAATGAGAGACACATTCATATTTGTTTCTAATTTAGGTAGATACTGACTAATATACACCAAGGATTGATATACCATATAGCCCTCCACCATACAACCCTTAGGGCATGCTATTTTTCTAACAAAGGCCTTCAATGATTTTAAATTCCTCTCCACCATCCAAATTGACCTTGTTTGTATAGGTACACACACTTCAATCTCCTTAACTTGGTGTATGAGCTAGTGTTCTTGTGCATTGAAAAATTTCAAAGGTAGGTACTTTTTCATTTCACACATTAGGAGAGGAAGTTATCTCCTCCAATAATTTAGATATTCTTTATGGAATTCTTTATATGAAAACCACCTACACATGATGTAATAAAAGAAAATGTTTAAGTATATACATTGCAAGTAAAACACACATCAACAAGTTCTGCAAAAAATATTTTTCATAGAAATCATTACTCACCTCATGTATTTTCCAAGATCATTTATGACTTGTTTTATGTTGTTCTCGAAGTTGTCTGGAAGAGACATAGGTAGAACATACTGTAACAAAAAATTTAACAAAAAAATACCAAAATATGTACACCAATACAAAAATATAACAAAATAATTACCTTAATGAAGGTATGCCAGTCATGAGTTTTTACCCCACCAAATTCACCTTTATTTGTTAAGATATTATTTATGTTTGAAGCAAATCCATGGGAAATTAATTTTCCTAATGAAATATTTTACAACATTTCTTTGTTGCTATGTAAATATCCATGGAATACTATCTCGATGTCCATTGATATTTGAATGAAACAAATTTTTCATTACATGATTGGATTCCTGAATGTCACTACACATTTTGACAATTTTTTCTTTGCCACTCCTTCCATCTAATATTGTCCATAATGTTTTTGTTACATTATTCCTAATATGCACTGTATCAAACAAATGAGTTATTTGTAGGTGTTCATAGTAGGGAAACCTAATGAAATGTATAGGATATATTTTCATTACTCGTGGAAGCCCATTAATGCCTTGATGAAATTTATGAAAATAAATGATATTAAAACAATAATTGTTTTATTTTTGTAAACAAAAAAGGGGGGTAATTCCTATTACTTTGTTGTCATAATACAAAAAAGTCACATGTCATCATCCTGCCACCTGTTCTTCCAAATTAGTGGAACTAGAACAAGTGGCCACCTGTTATACTTTTAATAAAAAAATCCATCTGCCACCTGCCCTGCCAATTGGAAACTAGAGCAGGTGGTTGATGTTTGTCCTTACATTTCTGTCCTAGGAAGCTAAAGAAAAATAACAACCACTGGAAAAAGAAAACAAGACAAGAATTCTGTAGAGTCCCAGTACAGAGAGTTGGAAAATAATTGTGCAGAGTACTAGTATCAAAGAACAAGAAACTAATCATTGGCACCTGGGGGTCTATCGTCCAGAGCTCCGGGGAGAGGCTTGTCACTGGGATGGAGCATGAAGGGCTTCACACAGGTCTGGAAGTGTTGCTTGGATGATGCATTAAGGAATGCATTGAAGAACATGTCAATCCACTGGCTAATGAGGGTGTCCCAATGAATCTGGTCTGCCATGTGGCTCTTGAGGTCAAATATGAGCTCCAGCTACTCCGGGCTGAAGAGAGGTGGTGGAGCTGGGTTGAACTCTGGAATTTCATTTAGCGGTGGAGGTGCCAATATGGGGTGTCTCTCCTACATGCTGAAGGTGCCAATATGGGGTGGTTCTCCTGCATGGTGTAGGTGGATCCTTCCTTGAACACCTCGGCCTCTTCTTCAGCTTTGATGGTGTTGTCCTGGAGTGAAAGGCTTGGATCCTTGTGGAGGAATTCCTCTGGGAATTCCTCCTCGACTATGAAGGTGGAACCCTCCATGGCAACCTGGGTGCTTGTGTTGGCTTTTATAATGGTGGGAAACTATAAATCGTCTGGTACCATGAAGAGGAGGGATTTCTTTGGAACTTGGATGGGTTTCTCCATAATTTCCTCCTCGACATAGGCGATCGGTGGAGTTCATGGATTCTCCATGCGTTGATTCCTAGAAATGGACATAGCCCTTTCCATCTATTGCAGGCATCTCTACCAAGTAGCATAGATGTACCAGGAAGTTCCGTTCCTTGACTTACCTCTCTCTCTCTTGGCATGGATGAGCTAGGAGGGATAAAAGTTCTCTAAATTACTTCCAGGAGAACCCACTACGTAGTAGTCCAGTTCTCAGAGCAAGTAGGGTGGCAGAGCTCAAAGGAGAAATAATGCCATCCCGGACTAGGAGGGAGAGATAACCCTGGGGTGGACATGACCATTGTATGCACCTATGTCCTACAATTAATCCTCAGAACCTCCATTAACCAAACTCGAGGGAGTTTTCCTCCCTTCCTCTGTGGATAATAAAGGTCACCCTCCATTCAATACTGAGGTGAAGGGAAATGACTATCCATATTTATGGCTTGAGTCCTGGGAGGGATACATGGCCTCCAGTCATTGTGTGGCACCCCATATGGGACATTAAAACAATAATTGTTAGATACAATAAACATACTTCAATACAAATTAAAATCTTAAAACATTAATATATATGATACATAGACTAATTTCTTACCTTGACTATTTCTATTATATTCCAACTTCCATAAGTGAGTTGTCATTCTTCGTGGTTTTATTCCAGTCTCTTCTTTCAAATTGAAAATGTGTTTTTTTGTAGTTTGATACCTATGGTTCTTAGGAAGGAAGTGTCTATACTCAACAAACACCTCCTTTCCTAAAATTCTTGAATGACCAGATTTCATCCTAGGAACACATATTGGACATGGAAATTTACCCTTTGTTTGAATGCCTATAACATATGGATTAATGTCAGTATCAATTATATACCAATGAATTATTTTAAAAAGTTGCATGATATTTTTTAAAAATTATATACTATTAAAGTGAAGTGGTGCATTACATACCACAAAAATGTGTTAGCCCTGGCACATCATGAATTGTCCATGTAAGTATTCCATGGAATTTTTTTTTTTTTTTCCCTATTGGTCTAGATATGTCGTACATAGTGATTCCACCTCATAACTTTAGTAGCTATTCGATAAGAGGCTCAATATATACATTCATATATTTAACTTGGTACTTACCTAATTGATTGAAAATACACATCATTACTACTTTGTAAATATCTATATATAATAAATTATGCAACGAACAAGATAAATGAAATGTTACGTTCAAAAAGTTATTGTGAACAAATACCTGGAATGATGATTTCCAACATAGTGTCCTCCCTCTTTATTGACATCCAAGGAGGAAGGTTATTGTTTATAACAAAAATAGACCACATTGAGTAAATAGACTTGACCTATCCCAATGGATTGACACCGTTAGTTGCCAATGGAAGCTTAATATTACAAGGTTCTTCTTTAAAAATTGACCATCTTTCTTCAATGTTCCTAAATGTAGAAACATCTGCAAACATTCAAAGAACAACATATTCATTCATGTCTCATGCATGGTAATCCATAAAATGTGTTATTATTTGGCACTTGAACAGTCGCTGCAAACGTGGAATTATGGGAATATGACAAAGAACCTTGTGAGGCACATGTTTTGTTACTTGATCGGTTTGATATCTACTTATTTGACATTGTGAGCATTTCATTTATGTATATGTGACAAATTATATTACATACCTTAGGATCTGGGTGAGAAAAGTGTTTGAAAAACCATTCAATACCTTCAATTTCACTAAGAACAATATAATAGAGAGAATATTTGTCCTTGAGCCTTCATAAAGGGGTTGTTGTAACTTCTCAATCAGAGGTACATCATGAATATCATCAATTTTTTCATCCATTGTGTTAACACTCTGTAAATCTGTTCGGTTGATAAACAAATGACATAGGTAACTATTTCAACCAACTTTGAGTCCCCAAAACTAGCCTTTCGGATATGGAGAGGGCTCTCTTGGGGGACTCTGTCTTGATACAAGATATGAATTTAAACTATCAGCTAGATTCAACACCTTTGAAATAGTAAGTTCTGGTTATATTGGTGCAAGAGAGTAAGACCTTAGGCTATGGATTCAGTTCGATAAAATGATAGAAACAAATGATTTGGTGACTGAACTTGGGAGGATAAAGGCTAAGTGAATAACAATATTTAGTGCAAAATCATTGTATGTGGTGGGAGAAAAAAAATGAAGCAACTCGGAGCACCATTGAGGATGAATTCAGAGTTAACTTAGAGGAAAATGATTTTTCTAAATGACGCGAATCCCAGGGCACTACACAGTGAATCCCGGGTTCGAAAATACGTTCCTATTTAGACAACAATAGATATGAATAAATAATACAGGAAGTACGTACGCAAAGAAAGGAAACAATACATTCAACTGCTACAATTAGAATATTTTCATCAAAGCTTCGGGACTTTTGCATTAAATTTCAATCGAACTCAAATTACATTCAATAGACATTGTCTACATTAGTTTTCCAACCAACCTAGCTTACATTTAAATGATAAAATATATAGGAAAGGGCATCACTTGGGATGCCCTGCTATTTAGCTACTGTCCCTAGAACTTAGGAAAAACTGATTTTTCTACGCTAAATGACTCTTCACATGATACCTTTCCAAAATAGAAAACAACTGCATTTGGTCGCATCATGACTGCTTGTGTTCCACCACGGGGATTCAATTATCAACAAGGTCTCAACATGGGGAGAGTGATGTGTCAAAACCTTCCTTCGACGAGGTATCTGAATGATCAAGTATTCTAACAGCCTCCTTCCATCCACTATACCGGCCTTGATTTATGACGCGTGCTGATTCACTGGGGTGCATGTGCAGTGAGTAGCTGTTGACTATCATGACCATTACCAAAACAAAAAAATGGTTTAAGGGCGATGCCTCCTTCAAAAGTTTCAAGAACTGTTCTCCACTTGATGATACAAGAATGAACTCAGCTAATCATGCTTCTTCTGCGCATGGGAAAGAGATGCGCATACTCTCTCTTCGACCGCTTCACATTCTCTGAAATGCTTCGCATTCCTTTCTTCTAAAATCCACTATGTTTCACACAACTGTACGATCGTATTGTGTGCCTCTCTGAGTTGTATTTTGAGCCACATCACGTTTCCTTCACGATCTTGTGCTACTGACACTCAAGGGTCTTTGTCGCTAACTTTGTCTCAGTTCCCTGTTTTCTTGGTAAAGTTCGATGACAACGAGTTGTTCCTGCTTCGGCTGCTGAGATGGCTCTCGATCATTAGTGCCTGTGACATATGTCCTCCTTGTTCTTCTCCCACTTCCTCGACTTGTAACTTTGACAGGCTCCAACTGAATGGCGCGCATAAGTAATTCTTTGGAAGTGGATTTTATGCACGGCTTGTTTGGGACTTGGATTTTCCCAGCTTCCTTGTTCTTCCTTGGACTTCCCCTTCTCCAGGGTATTTTTTGTTGGGGAGACAAGGTTTCTAACGTCTTTCCTTTCTGCATAACTTATTCTACTCCAGGCTCCAAGCGATGTTATATCCTTGCTTCTGCGGGCAAAGGTGAAAATCCCTTTGGATCCTTGGGGGCGCCTGTTGTGAGTGAGAATGAATCCTAATCGCTTTGGGGCCTGGGCCTAGCACTTATGCCACTTTGCGTGCCCTTTCTCACATTTTGGGAGGTTACCATAGTGCAACCATATTCATCTTGTGCACGGTGGAACTAGAAAATGCCTAAGATGGAGAATTCGATCAACCTGGGCTTGTGAGAGAAGATTACAAACAATGCATAAACCCTATTTGAGAATAGAATGTGTATAGAACATTTGGAACTTATAACAAAGCAGGCGGGAGGAGGAAACATGCCAAGGAACACTGAATTCATGGCGACTGGATGTTTTGAAACAGACTGCAGATTTTCCATAGCACATCCGTGTGTGTAAGGTACAACTGATAAGGGCTACAGAGCATACATGATACGAACGTCGTGATTTTTAATTCTTCCAACCTTCATAATGTGTCGATCATGGTTACTGCACTTTGCCAATAAGACTTCTATTAACAACTTGCCTAGACCTGGGAAACATAGAAACTCCATTTTTTACAGGACTCGACTCTTTGGGAATAGACTTGTAGCATCCCCGACCACCTAGGTCGGGCCACGATACACGAGAGAATGCTCTTGTTCTCTTTGTGGAACATACTATAACATACCCAACATCCAACTGAGCTATGCCACATAAATTTTTCGAACTGCATGCACTTAAAATATATACACACAGAACTCTTGCGGATATATATATATATATATATATATATATATATATATATATATATATATATATATATATATATATAACGTAACATACAAATACATCTGTAAATACATAGATTCATACATAAATGACAGAAAACATATACATGCAACATATATAGGAAATACCCATAAATATAGAGAAAGTTATAACCACACATAGGATAAACCCATAAAATAAATGTAACAACCCTGGTTAAATAGATGCATAGGGATTATTAAGTAAAATTAATTAGATAATTAATTGTCCTAATATGGTTTTAGTTAAACAATGATTAGTATTAATAATATTAATTAATTAATTAATTAATTAATTAATTAATTGTTTATAACTTTTGATTGATTAATTAATTAATTAATTGATTACATAACACATTCACTGATTTGGGTAATAAATTAAGGGGCTTAATAACTTTAATTTAATCCTTATAAAACTTTACGTATAACAGGTTAAGGATAAGGTAATAAAGGAGGGGATAAGATAATAAAGGAGGGGAAAAGGTAATTAATGGAGGGGAGGAGAGTCAGTGAAGGGGGAGATATGATGGGGAAGAGTCCTACGGGAGAGTGATTATGATTTTGGGAGGAGGGACTGGATTTCTGTTTGGCATATTTTTCTGGTGTGGGGAGTTTGATATTTGGAGTTTTTTTGTGAATCATTGCAAGGGGCATCGGGTTGCTGGGGGTTTTGGGCACACGGGCCAGGATTCCTTACGGTATCCTGGAGCTAGGGAGCCGGACAGGCTGCTCCTAGCTGGCTGGGTGGTTAGTCAGTTTGGGCAGGGTTTGGTCAAGCAACAGGCTGGGAAAGGCAACAGAGAGGACAACCATATTAGCGGGAGTTAGTGATCCGAAATCGAATTCAGAAGCCTGTCAGGGCTTGAAAAATGCTCAAAAATGAAAGTGCCCAGAATCAGATGAAACCAACACCATTGCGTCCGTCTCGTCTTCCTGATTCCGTTGGTATAATTACTTTGTCAAATGGAGTCCGTATGGAGAAGATATCGCATTCTGTCTGAAAAGTCAAACAGGCAAAAATTTGCTGACTGTGCAGTCCGTACGGACGCTGACGTGGCATGTCCGTACAGGACACGTGGCAGGTCCGTATGTTGACGTGGTGGTTCCATACAGTACACATGGCAAGTCTGTACAGGACACGTGGCGGCTCCAGGTGATGACACGTGTCCGGCATATTTGGACTTTTTGGCGTACGGTTGGACCAATCCTGAAGTGACATGTGTCACCACTGGAAGGGTGACACGTGGCACAAGTGACATCAGCAGCTGATGTGGCAGGATGACTGGGCATATGTACGATGGATGACGTGGCAGGTGACAGAGTGTACGACAGCGACGCGTGGCAGTGACGTGGGCCAATTAGTGGTTGACAAGTGGCATGATCTGGTTGGTTGACTTCGTCGAATCAGATGTCGACACGTGGCAGTTTTGTTGGCAAATGATTGGGTGCCACGTGGCCCAATCACGGGCTGCCACGTGGCACCCCGGTATTTGTCTATTTGGTTGTTAATCAAAATTTGGTATCATCCACCGGATTCGAACCATGGACCTATCCACCGTGCAATGCTTTAAGAAAGTCCGCATAACCACTATGCCCGCGTTTGGTGCTTGTTTAACCTTTGGCAAACAATTCATTTAAGTTTAAGTTATAATGTATATGCCGGGGGGTTGGGCCGGGGCTTAGCCCCGACCCGCGGTTATGTGTTTTTGGCATATGACCTATTCAATAGAACCTGGAGCGTGGGGACCGTTACCATATGGACGCATGGTTATAACCGTTAGGCCATGGGCCTATGCAAAGACACCACAAGACCGGGTGTTGGAGCGAAAGGGCAAGGCCAGCGCTTAGCCCTTTGGGCTAGCGCTAGGCCATATGGCGCCCATGTGACTGTTCCAAAGGTGCGCGCGCCAGGGTTCGGGGGGCTTAAGCCCGAATTAACTATTATATAGTTATAAAGTGGGTTTTTCTAACCACTTTTTGGCTTTTAATTATTGTTTAAGGCACTTTTAATGTAATTAACTCATTTTTGGGAGTTATTGGGCATTTTTAGAGCCTAAATTCGTGGAGGAAGTTGGAGATGGATAACCAACTTCCCAACTATTTAACCAAGGCCATTTTGAGGCCATGGGGACATCTTTTGGAGAGAATTCAGAGTAGAGATGCTGAGGAGAAGCCAAGTCAAAGCCAGTTTGAGGCAGGGAAGCCGTTGAGGAGGAGATGTTGTCGGACCATTTCTGAGAGCTCCGGACGTCCGTTTCGCGTGCCATTTTTTTGTGCATGGTTCTAGAGATCTGGGCGAACATGACCAGATCAGTCTTGAAGCCATTCGGCATTGTAATGATGTACTATTGAGATTTTGAACAGAAATAAAGAAGCCTCCCCCACAAAGAAAAGGCCCGGAGACGTAGGCAAAGTTGTGCCGAACTCCGTTATCAACCTGTGTATTATGGTTTGTTGTCTTTCATTGCATTTCAGATCTACATATATGTAAATGGCTGTATAATTCCTTTTCTTTTCTTGTTCTTTCGTTAAGTTTCTCAATGGTTAATTAATGCATGCAAATAAAAACTCAACCATAAGTCATTCGAAAAATCCTGACGGATCAAGTGGTATCAGAGCTATTTGACGTTTGGATTTGAGTTTTGCATGTTAACCAGGGAAAAGCTACGGCGTGGTGAAGGCGAGCTTGTTGCAGAGAATCCATTAATTGGATTGAGAAAAAGAGCTTCTCACAGTGAGAAGATGTCATCGGAAGAAGGGATTTCTCAGGATGAGAAAGAGTTCCGGAAAAGATTCTTTGCCATGTCGGAGATGGTGCAAGTTTTGTACGAAGATTACTTGGAACGGAAGCGACCAGTTTTGGGTAATTCTTCAAAAGGAAAAAGTGAAGAGGAAGAGGACCATCCTTAGATTCCTCCTTCACCTCCATCAACAC
>ML776849.1:37866-58345 GCA_009831015.1 Picea engelmannii | reverse complement strand
GGCACCAACTCTCTGTTTTCTCTAGCACCCACTAGAAGGAAGCACCAACTCCCTGGTTATTCCAGCACCAACTGGATGGAAGCACCAACTTCCAGATTATTCCAGCACCAACTGGATGGAAGCACCAACTTCCAGTTACACAGGCTACAACCTGCATAATAGAGAAAATTTGTTCTCCCTAGCACCACCCTGCCACCCTAGTTTCTCTGGCTGCAACCAGATGGAAGCTACAACTTCCTGTGTTCAAGCACCCACTTGAACTTTTGAGGACAACAGTCCTCCCGAGCACCTCCCAACCACCCTTGTTTATTAATGACTAAATAAACATTCAACTTTACAGATAAATCAGTTCATACCAATCTTACTTTGTTCTGTAAATCTTGTCTTCTGCTGCTTGCTCTATCAGTCTGCTCTTCTTCGGCTCTATCATTCTGCAATGCTTCGGCTCTATCATTCTGCAATTCTTCTCTTCTTTTTTCATTCTGTTCTTCTTCTCCTCTACCTGTCATTAAATTTCATGCTCAGTATCTTCTCCTTTCTCCTTTCTAACTGTTTCGTTCTTTTTCCATTCAAAACAGCCAACACAATTCAGTCTCACCCATTTTCTTTTATACACCATTCCTTAACGATTCCACTTCCCCTTCCAATAGGAAATCCAAGGACATCTGTCTTGGCAACTGAAACGCTAACCAATTCGTCATCATAAGTCTGTTTCACTTAACGGATTCATAACTGAAGCGTTAATGTGTGAGGAACAACTTCAAAATCAATCCTCTATGAATTTTCTTTTCAACTCAACTTGCTCGGCCCATCCAGGCTCAGTGTTGAAAACTGAAGCTCTGATACCATATTGTAACATCCTCAACCACCCAGGTCGGGCCACGATACATGAGATAAAACTCTTGTTCTCTCTGCGGAACATACTGTAACATACCCAACATCCAACTGAGTTATGCCACATAAATTGTTTGAACTGCATGCAATTAAAATATATACACACATAACTCTTGCGGATATATATATATATATAACATAACAGACAAATACATTTGTAAATACATAGATTCATACAAGAATGACAGTAAACATATACATGCAGCATATATAAGAAATACCCATAAATATACAGACAATTATGACCACACATAGGATAAACCCATAAAATAAACACGTAAATAATAATGCAGCATGTAAATTTATCACACAATTGACACTTATCTTGGTAATAATATCACCAACTACATGCAGAACTTCCACGAACCTCCTAGCCTTAGACCAAACTGCTCATCACTCTCAGCAGTGGATCACCCCTGATATGGGACTAAACTCCACCCGGGTAAAGGGATTCCTAACCAGGCTAATGGTTCATAGACAACAGGAAAGACTCTATCACAGGTGCCAACTCAAACTAACAACCTATAGTCCCTCATTCCCCACATGCCCGTCCCACCCAAGAAGTGTGCCCCTTTTCTACTCAACAGTCCTTCGGCTACCCCACTTCCTTTCTGGGCTTCAGCAACAGGCTGGAAAGGAAGTCTCAGAGCCCTGTAGCTGCAGTTTAACACCTTCAGGAAATCAATTCCCCAGCAATTCTTTCACCCAAAGAGAAATTTATCACAGGCATGACAACTCGCCTCTTCAATATCCCATAGGCTTGACAACCGGCTTCTTCATTCCAACTCCCAAGCTAATCAGATACACAAACATAATGGCTATGGATACAAGTTTCAGTAAAGTGACAGGAAGGTATGAAGGATAACTAACTGCGTGAGTGAAATGGTCATGGCATCATGGTTGAATGATGGAAGGAATGATGGAAGAGCCTCAAAAATTAACTAAGTCCAAACAATATGTATGCATGTCCTCAACTTGACACTTGTCATGTTGGGAGCTACTTTGCCCTACTTGTCCCCATCTTTAGAACTTAGGATAAAATAATTATCCATACTTTATACTTTAAGAAATATTAATATAATATTCCTTTTTTTTTGGCTTAAGCTCCCTAGCTTATCCCTTTTCTTAACTTTTAGCCCCCACCCTTTCCCTAACTAGTGGATTTTAGTCCCCCATACTCTTTTATCGTGGTCGGTCTGCACGCAAGGATGTATTTTATATTAATTATGAGAGATATACAAAAATAGGTGCACTGGCCTTTAACATCTAGGCTCTCTGGCCTAATCAAAACATAAGCATCCTAGCCTATAATAACTGGCTCACCAACCTATAAAACACAGCATATACACCAAGGCTCACTGGCCTCAAAATCGCGCACACTTAAGTTGTTGTGTGTGGTATCCAAGAATGTGCACACTTCGTCATTTTACTATGCACTACATGCGCGTACTATTCCATTAAAGGTGCATACAAAAAATGATATCAAACAACTCACCAGCTTAAGTACATT
This sequence comes from Picea engelmannii, assembly GCA_009831015.1. Classification (NCBI taxonomy): domain Eukaryota; kingdom Viridiplantae; phylum Streptophyta; class Pinopsida; order Pinales; family Pinaceae; genus Picea; species Picea engelmannii. Next base: position 55,941 of record ML776849.1, on the reverse strand, counting down.
TTTATTTATATTTACAATTGAGTTCAGCCTAGGGATATTACAAGACTCGTACTTATTTTCACATGTTTGGACTCTGACATCCCTTCCTGACTCCAAGGGCCAACCGACCACCTACTGACTTCGACCCCTTTGTTGTTACGTATCTGAATTCACATGCTTTGACACATGAGCCATAACTTGACTAAAACTGACTCTAATTGAAGAGAAAAATGGCGACGTGAACACATTGGAACAAAGGTGTCTTGTATCAATCTATTTATACCATCATTCTCAACTGTACTATTATCAATGTCATCTTCTTCCATATGACTAACTTGATCTTCAATATTCTGTCCATCTTCCTCAGTGTGTACAACAAGATTTCTACTACTACTTGGCACATTCCCAAGATCGCACTTAGGACACCCTTTCTTTATAATTACAAACAATCAAACAACATTAGTGTATGTAACAAATATTAAAAGGATATAAAGTTCTATGAATACATTCAATACAAAAACATATAATGAGTACTAACTTACCAAGGAACGATATGTATACCCCCCTCAATGTGTCCAAATTGTCTATAATTCCTTTCAAGTGTTGTTATTAAAAGTCTTCTTCTATTCAAGCCCTTACATTGATTACAAGGGAAATAATATTTCCTATCACCCTTTTCTTACAATGTCACAAATAACCTTTGACGCATACTATAATTTTCCTCTGGAGTAATGTTATATGACATTGCAATTAACTATTACAAAAAAATCCAATAAATAAATATAAGTACAATATAATAATATATTCAACCGATTTCACACATGTAAATGCATTTCTATAGGCCAAAAACCATAATACACATAATAGAGAGGAATAAGAGTTATGACCCCATGTGAGAGGAATTAGAGGAAAGGGAAACATTTTTATGGTTTTCATTTCGTCAAACAGTTGGGGAACATCCTTCCAACATTTGTAAACATTTTTGTTAAATGGTTGGCATGCATCCTCCAACCTTTCATACTATGTCAAAATCCAATATTGTTGAAATAAGGGAAAGGGAAAAAACTTGAGATATCACCCTAGTATACAATATTTAGGATTTACAACATATCCATAGTCCTATAACTTGTAACATGTAAATTAACAGAACCATGCATGGAATTTTCTTTACAAGGCATGCCTTTTTCATCATGTCCCGTTTTCATGGTTTTTATGCATTTTTTTGCATTTACAAGACATTTTTTAGCCTCTATGCACAGAAGAGTGTTTTTGTTTTGAAAATGAACTACTCAATGTATTACAATATGTAAAATGATAAAATACAAACTCCACAATTTGAATAACTCAATTTGGAGGTAATATGAGTCTTGGGCATGCCTTTTACAGAAAGACAATTTTACCCTCCATTTTATAGAAAGTATTCAATCTTGGTTCAAGGTAGAAGTCCCATTTCATTTGAAACTGAACTTAGGGTGATATAGATAGATTTATAATGTTATTATATTAATCCAAAATCTATTATAACTAAATTTGGATCAATATAAAAGCATGGGCATGCATTTCCATTAGGTCACTTTCTATTGTTTTGGTCTTTCAATTTACAAGGCAGATTTTGCCTCTTTTACACATCGGCCACATTTATGTTTGAAAATGAAAATAAAAATATGTACATAGGTGTAAATGATCTAAGACGCCCTCAACAACTTTAATCATCTAAGACCTAGGCTTGCATTTTTTTTGAAGCCCGACATGCATTTTGCACAACGACAAAAATTAGAGTTTAAAAGTAAAACATGTATTTTTTATGTGTGTGTGTTCATTTTTAGATGTGGAGGCTATAAAAATCTTGAATTAAGGTTTTATGCAACAATGGAAACCCAAATCCTTCCATTATTTTCCAAATGGTTAGCATGAAAAATAAGTAATGGAAACAATGAGGATTGGATGCATGGGAAATTGAAACATACCCATCCTACAATAAGGCATAAAACATTTTATTCCTTAGGATTTCATTTTATAGGAAATAGTGGGCATTTTTAGACAAAAAACCTTCTGATGTGCATAAAGGGTAAAAACTATCTTGTAAAACAAAGAGGTCAAATTGTTAAAACTAGCCTTGTTTAAATGAATGCCAGACTGAGGGACATGCACAACCAATAGTGAAATTGGTATGATTATATCAGGGATATATAGAATTATGAAACATCCATTCCTTTAGATAAATTATGCATGCTCCATGGTGAAAAATGCACTCCCTAAAAAGGAAAAATGCATAAAATGCATGAAAACATGGTAGATGAAAATCACACTCCCTAAAAAGGAAAAATGCATAAAATGCATGAAAACATGGTAGATGAAAAAGACACACCCTAGGAAGAAAAATACATGCCTTGTGTTGGTAATTGTATGTTGACCTTATGAAATTACATGAAAAAAAGGTATTGAGGAAAATGCATGCCTCAAGTTGAAATTGCATGCTGAGGGAATGAGATTGCATGTTTACATAGTAAGGAGGAATATTCATGCCTTATTAATTACAAATGCAATCCTACACTATAAAATTGCATTCCCTTGACATGTTATGCAACCCTATGGTGGCCTAAACCCTAAATGGTTCTTCCTTATCCCACATGAATGGTTTTCATAGTAATATGAATGAAAATGTATGTTGATCCATTTTTTATGATTGATGCTACTATAGAATATCTTATAACAACCTTGAACCCATATTTGACAAGTTGTTTGGAAACATACATATGTATTTAACCTTGTATGTTGAGTTGTTGCCTAAGTCCCAGAATCTTACAAAATTGAAGTACTTTTAATTCTCCCACACCTATGATTGATTTCAAATTCATACAAGATATCTCCCTCTCATTTAGAGGATGGAAAGTTTTCATTAATTCTCAAAAATCCCAAGTCCATTATTAAAAAATGCTACAAATCTACTTGAGTGTGCTTATAAAAAGGCACAACAATTTTTGTACAAGTGTTATTTTTAATAAATTAGATCTTATATACAAATATTAATTTAATTTATTTTTTCTTAATAAAAGGGATTTATAGAAAAATATACCAATATAACCGTAAATGATTTAAAAAAATTCAGTTGTGTGCCAAGGGTTTCCTCATCATGAGCATGCATTCCTCAACTTCCATTCCTCAATGTCAATTCATGTTAGTGTGAATTCCTCAAAAAACAGTAACAACCCCAACCACCTGTTGGGAGATGCCACTTAAAATATTTTTTCTCTAATACCAACTTTGTAAGGCACCCAACTACTCAGGCAGAGTCACATCACTCAAAGTTCTCTTGTAATCAGCTTTGATACTATAGCATGCCCCTGCTACCAAACTCTACTTTGATACCAATTTACCAGTAATTCCACCAAATTTTTTCTAACAAAATGCTGTCATTAATTAAACATAAACATACATTATGCAATGGATAATTATATACATATTCATAACAAAATTATACAAATTTATCACAGAATATATATGGAGCATAAATATCATAAACCCATGACAACAATTATATAAATATCACTGCAAACATAATTTAATACACAATTGGAACTTATCTTTTGGATAAAAGACACCAAATGTGGGCATACCTTCCATGTTCCTCCTAGCCTTAGACCACACTACATATAAATATCAACAGTGGGTCACCCCCAAGATGGGGATAAACACCACTTGAGTAAGGGTTTCCAACTAGGCTAAAGTATCTCACTCAATAACAACTCAGTCACAGGTAAATCAGACACAAGTGACTCAATTACTGGAAATTCCATCACAGATGTCAATTTGCACTGACAACCTACAGTCTCTCATCATGGATGATTTTAGGGGCTAAATTTCGCTCATGGGCTAATTTTCCATGGTTTTTCCAAAAACGAGATTCACTATTTTAAAAATGATTCGCCCAAATTCTATAGGATAAAATTATTTTACCTCAAAAATAGCCAAAATTTTATAAAAACTATATAAACTCAGACATTTGAATATTTTTACAAAAATATTGCCAAACATTTATTGTTGGCATATGAAGGATTAGTAAGATTCTCCGAGGTTTCTACATTTTAAAATAAATTTCCATCCTTAAAATTATCCCTGTCTCTCATTCCCCACATGCCCGTTCCACCCCAGGAAGTGTGCCCCTTCTTTTCTCATCATTCCTTCGGCTACCCCACTTCCCTTCCAGGACTTCAACAACATGGCAAACATGAAGTCTCAAAGCCATGTCCCTGCAGTTTGGCACATTGGGAAATAATTACCAACAATTCTCTCACCTAGAGAGAATACAGTCTTCCATGGGCCTAGAAACCCACCTCTTTGGTCCAACATCCCGTGGGCCTGAAAACATGCCTCTTTAGTTTAATAACCCATGAAAATAAAAACCCACCTCTTTAGTCTAGCTCTCCAAGCTAAGCCATATACATGTATCTGTGAAAATAATCAACATACTGATCACAGTGACAATCGAGCTAATTGACAACAACAACCAAGTTCATCACTGAACAATTCTGTGACATAATAGTCAGCTTGATGATAGAACCGTCGGCTTCCTCATAGCTCTATCACCATGTGTATAATAATCAAATGTTATCCCTTGACCACATGCTAGAATAGACTAAGTCCAAACCATTTGACTGCATGTTCCCCAACTTGACACTTGTTAGGTCGAGAACTTCCTTAAATCCACAACATGTTCCCAACTTGACACTTGTCATGTTGAGAATTTCCTTTAGCCACTTGTCCCCTCCTTAGGACCTAGGATATGATGATATATCCTTACTTTACACTTTTTAATAAATATTAATAAAATATTCATTTTTGGGTTTAATCCCCTTTAACCCAGTCCCCTTAACCCCAGCAAGTGGAGTGTAAGCCCCCCAAACTCTTTTACATGGTAGGTCTACCACAAGGATGTATTTTCATTATATTGTATGTGATTACATTTACAATTTCAGTATAGAAGTACTGATCTTTTGCATCCAGGTTCACTAGCCTCAAAATACACAGTTCACGCATTAAAACCAATGCGCACGGAACTTCTAGTCTGCGCCCACTCCTTCCTCAGTGCACCACCCTTGAGCCCTTACACAGGTGCATGCTACATCATGATTTATATACAAAAGGCTTCTCTGACCTCGAAAACCTACTCACTGAACCAATGTGTGTTGAATCTAGGGTTGCATGCCTTTTCCTTCAGTGCACCATCCTTTCGCACTTACTTTGGTTCACGTTGCATACATTAATATGTTTTATTTTTAGTGCACCATTCATGTGTACTTACACAGGTGTGCGCCAAAACATTAAACTGTGCATTGCATCATTTTACAACTGTACGCACTCTTTTGGTGTGATATTCTCGTGCATTAGCTTGTTGCACGCAGAAACAAACTAAGTTCTTATAATATCATCTCACTAACTTACAAGTGAAGTACAGTTACATGGATATTTACACTTTGGGTTTCATTCTATGGGTATTACAATCCCCTCCCCCTTATTTATGCACTGTCCTCAGCGTAGTATATACACATGTACAATCAAAATTTCAAAAATTCTCAAAAATATGTGGGTACTTTGCCCACATAGCATCTTCATGCTCCCAAGTTACATCCTCAGGTTCATACTAGGTCCATTAGACCTTTACTATCCATATGTCTCGATTCCAGATATGCTTGATATTTTGATCCAATAAGCACACCGAATGCACTTGAAAACCACCTTCTTGCTCCACCTGAATCACATTCCAATCAATGACATAATTGGTATCATGTATATATGTTTTAAGAAATGATACATGGAATACATTATGAATATGCATTTATGCATGCAATACAATAATATATTCCACATACCCAATCCTCTCTAGGATTTCAAATGGCCCACAAAACCGCGTTGCCAACTTTGAACAATTTCCCAACTTAAGGGAACTTTTGTTGGCCTTTACTTTCAGAAACACATGATCACCCACATTAAATTCCTTGTGAGTTCTACCCTTATCAAAATGTTTTTTTTTCCTGTCCTGTGAATTCTTTAAATTATTCTTAATCTTCATCATCTGTTCTTCCATTTCCCTAAGTAGTTCTGGCCCAACTACTGCGCGGTTTGTCAGGTTATCCCAGTTGACTATTGTGTTTCATTTTCTGCCATAGATTTCCTCAAATGGGCTCATATTTAGGGATTCTTGGTACCTATTGTTGTAATAAAACTCTACCAAGTGTAGATAATCCTCCCATTTGGCTAGTTTATCCATGACATACATCCTTAGCATATCTTCAATTACTTGATTCACCCTTTTTGTCTTCCCATCTGACTCTGGATGATATGTTGTGCTAAAATGCAGATTTGTTTAAAATATCTTAAACAATCCTTTCCAAAAATTTGACGTAAATTTTGGATCTCTGTTAGAAACAATTTTCTTAGGCATTCCATGCAATCAAGCTATCTCTTTCAAATAAATATCCGCTACATTAGTTGTCTTGTGAGTAAGATTTACTGGAATAAAATGGGCATCTTTGGTAAGCTTGTCCACCACCACCATGATGGAATCATGTTTCTTTCTATTTCTGGGTAGCGTAGTGATAAAATACATTCTTACCACTTCCCACTTCCACTCAGGAATGGGAAATGGTTGTAGCAAACTAGTTGGGTGTCTATGCTTAGCCTTGACTTTTTGACATGCCAAACAATTGGAAATAAACTCAACGACTTATTTCTTCATGCCTAGCCAATAATATTGACTCTTGATAGTTGTAATAGTTTTCTGGTAACCTGGGTGTCCAACTTAAGTTACATTATTCATTTCTCCCAATATCAAATTCTTCAATTCCTGAGAATTTGGAGCATAAATTCTTCCTATGTATCTGAGAATTTTAGCACTTTCTAGCTTATAGTTTTCAACTTTCTGTTGTGAATTACTTTTCTGATTTTTTTCCTTTACCTCCATGTATTTTTTATCTGATTTGACATCTTCTAGAATTCTATCCTTCAAATCTGATTGACACATGCTAATGGTTGTAGCAAGCATCTCATGCAATCTCCTATTGAGTGAATCAACCACTTTGTTTTCTTTACCTTTGATGTGATTTATATCAAAGTCATACTCACTGATGAAATCTAACATTTTTCTTTGTCTGGCATTCAGATTTGGTTGTCCAAACAAGTATTTCAGACCATTATGGTCTATCCTCAACTCAAATATTTTTCCCATGAGGTAGTGCCTCCACATCTTCAAGGCATGCACTATGGCTTCCAATTCCAAATCATGAGTCACATAGTGTCTTTCATACTCCTTTAGATTTCATGATTCATAGCGCACCACATATCTATTTTGACTAAGGACTCCACCAAGTACCTCATTACATGCATCAATCCATACTATGAAATATTCATTTGTATCAACAATCCTTAGTATTGGAGTATTCAAGTGTTGGAAAATTCTTTCACAATCCAATTTCCACTCAAAATTCACACCTTTCTTCTGCAAAGAAGTAATTAGGTGTGCAATCTTTGAGAACTCTTCAATGAATCTTCTATAGTAACCTGCAAGACCCATGAATGATCTTACTTCTAATATATTCCTTGGTGTTGGCTATCCTTCAATGACTCTTATCTTTTTCGGATCTACTTCTATCCCCTCCTTGGAGATGATATGACTCAATTAATGTATTTTCTTCTGGTAAAATGAGCACTTGCTCATCTTAACATAAAATTTATGCTCCCTCAATACATATATCACCATTCTCAAGTGTTTCTCATGCTCTTATTCAAACTTAGAATATATCATAATGTCATCCAAGAAGACAATGACAAAATTGTCCAAGTAATTTCTGAATACACCATTCATGAGACACATGAAGACAACTGGTGCATTTGTTAGCCCAAAGGGCACCACTGTGAACTCATAATGGCCATACCTTGTTCTAAAAGCAGTATTGATGATGTCTTATTCTTTAATTCTTACCTGATGATAGCCTGACTTGAGATAAATCTTCGAGAATATTCTTACATCTTTCAACTGATAAAAAAGGTCATTTATTCTTGGAAAATGATACTTGTTCTTCATGGTAACCTTGTTCAAATACCTGAAGTCAATAAAAATTCTCAATGTTCCATCCTTTTTCTTTACAAACAATATTGGGGCACCCCAAGGTGACACACTTGGGAATATATACCCCTTCTTCAGAAGCTCTTCAAGCTTCATTTGCAATTCCTCTAGTTCAAGTGTACTCATCTTGTAAGGAGTCTTAGATACTAGAGTTTCTCCCAACATCATATTGATAGAGAAGTCAATATCTCTTTTAGGTGGAAATCTTCATATTTCCTTGAATACATATTCAAACTCTTTCAGGACTGCACAATCTTCAATTTCTAACACCTTATCCTTAGGTGTCTCTTCCATCTGCGTGACAAATAATTTACACCCTTTCATGTAACTCTTCTTCAAATGTAATGATGAGATTTATCTGATAGTTATTACTCCAGGAATTCCTTGTATTTTCCTTAAGTTTCCTTCCTCATCCAATCAAGTAAACACTTTTTTATAACAATCTAAGACAACATGTTATTGGTCCAACCAATCCATACCAATTAGGGAGTCATAAGAACCTAAATGTATAATATTCATATCTACACTAGTATTTAGTCCATTCATGTTCATTGGACATGCTTTGACTATCTCATTAATCTTTCTTTTAGCTCCTATAGATAGTTGCACCATCCAAGGTTTTCCAATCTTGATTCTTGGCAAATGAAACCTTTCCACCATATTAGGATCTAAATAACTATGACTGGCTCCTAAATCCATTAAAATAACAATGGGTTAATTATTGATCTTACCTTCTACTTTAATCATGTATGATTGAAACTCATATTTCTTGTTGTCCAAGGCTACATGGATCTTAGCTACACTTTTTCCCATGTCCTCTACTATTTCAGCTTGTTGCGCGTTGTGAACAATCTTCACTCTTTCACTTCTGTGAGGACAATCTCTATACATATGATCTCCCTTACAACCCCAACACTAAATAGGTGGTTTCCTTGGCCTTTGCCTAATGACTCTGTCATTCTAGATTCTTTGGAAGTTGGTTGTTCCTAATGATTATTTCTGAAGAATGATAGCTTAGTTCCATTCTTCCTTTGTTCTAGCTTTCTTTTATTCTTTTCTTCCCAAGATTTGTAGTAAGATGATTTCCCTTTTTTTTGATCATTAAGGAACTTATCCCTTCTTATAGTTTCCTCCAATGTTTTGGGATCATCCTATTGTATTATGTCATTGATAAATGGTGGAAGCCCACTCAAATATATCTAAATCTTAACTTTCTCATCCTTGATGAAGGAAACATATTTCAACAGTTCTAAAAACTTCCTTTCATACTCATCTATAGTCGTACCCCCAAGCTTTAGTTCAAATAAATCTTTCATTTTTTTGTCATAGTACCTCTTAGTCAAGTATTTTCTTTGAAAATACCTCTTGAATTCTCTCCAAGTCACTTTCTTCTCATCAATATGTTGTACTTTCACATATTGGTCCGACCACATTGATTCTTTTTCCTTGAGTTGATAAATAGCAATTCTACCTTCTTCCAGTGAAGAATAATTGTGCAATTGAAAATACTTTCTCATGTTTTGCAGAAAAGTCTCTACGTCCTCATCCTTTTTTCGTTCACCATCAAAATTAGGAGGCTTTATTTTGTTCATTTCCCCTCACAGTTCATCCACCCTAGTCTTCCTAGGTTTCTCGACAGCACTTGAACTACTGCACACTCTCCTAGTTGAATCCCTTGGATAGTGATGGTGTTGTCTTCCAACACTTCTGTTATGCACTGATCTTCCCCTCTTACCATGAGACATATGGCTCCCTGATTACCTTGAATCATTTTTCTTATCCATCTTCTTCTCTATTATGTCCAAGCTCTGCATCAACTTAATTTTCAAGTCTTCCCGCATCTCCTTGGATTTCATAAGTCTCTCATTATCAAATTTATGACTCAGGACATCCCTTTGTAAATGTTTTATGGTTTCTACCAAGTTCATTATTTATTCCCTACCTTCTCCATGTCCATTTGAATTTGTACCTTCATTACCCATATGGACATGCATTCCTCTGATCTCTTCTTCATGGCTGAAAACCCCCTACACATCCTCCTTGACTCTAAACTTGTGTTGATCCTGCTCTGATCTAATGTTGTTATCTCTGCAAAATGTGTAGCCAACAAAGTTTGTTAGGATAAACAATTTAACAAATCATGAAATCATGTACAATTTTGTTTTCATACAACATCAAAATTATTTCTTTTGATTTCTTAGGAAGTTAAATTCCTAATCAACTTCTCTCTAACTACTTCTCAATTATAACTTCGTATTTATCCTACACAGGTTTATACATGCAATGCTAAACATGTATCACATGTACTGCGCACCACTATTCAACATGCATACTTTCATGCCGCACCCCAATAATATATTGAGAACAACTCATATGTTATGCACCAATACTCTGTGTGCACTGTAAGCATTGATAATGTCAGGTCATTAATGTGTTCGCACCATGCGTCCAAATTCAAATGCACACCTTGTGATGTCGATCTTCTATGCGCTTTATCGCAAACCTATGTTCTACACACACCACATGTTATACATGGTGCAGTTCCATACCTTAGTGAACATACCCTATGCATCCTTATTTTTGTGTGATTCCAAAGCTTAGTGTGCATGCCTGCACAACACTACTACTAGCACACACAACAATTTTGATCACTTAAATGACTTTCCATAATTTTCACTGCAGAAATTGGGGCTTTTTCCCGATTTACACTCTATTTCCACCATGGAAATTTTGAAATCATGAAATTCGTTCAATTTCACTCTAGTACATCCAAATTCAACCTATGCAACAACAAATTCTTGTGTGTTCCATTGATTAACATTTATGGTGTGAATTTTTCCAAATTCCTTCACGAGTTGTGAATCTTACTCAACAATTCCACCCAATCTATCTTAGCTTCTCTGTAACTTCAAATTCAACCAGTTTCTGTCTTAATTTCCTTAAACAGTGATTAAAATTAAAAATATATCAACACTTAACCAAATTTCCCCAAATTCTTCATGAATTTAGCAACATAAATTGGGGCTTTTACCCAATTCCCCTTGATTGCTCTCAATTTTTGTCAAGAATGCACTATAATTGAAAATTTAGCCACTCCCAAATTCAATTCTCTGTTAAAATATACTTCGGCATGATGTTAACTCGGCCCATATAGGATCAGTTTTTTAAAATGGGCTATGATACCAATTTGTAACACCCCCAGTCAGCCATTGGGAAATGTCACTTAAAACTTTATTTCTCTGATACCAACTTTTTAACGCACCCAACCACCAATATCGAGTCATGTCACTCAAAATTGTCCTGTCATAATATCTGATACCATATGTAGCATACCCAAGCTACCAAACTCTTCTTTTATACCAATTTACCAACAATTCCACCAAAATTTCTCTAACACAACTATGTCATTAATTAAACATGAACATTCATTATGTAACACGTAATTTTATACATATTCATAACATATTTATACATAATCATCATAGAATATACATGCAACATAAATAATATAAACCCATGACAACAATTGTATAAATATTACTACAAACATAATTTAACACACAATTGGCACTTATCTTTTGAATAAAAGACACCAACTGTGGGGAGACCTTACACGCTCCTCCCAGACTTATACCACATTGTTCATAAATCTCAACAGTGGGTCACCCAAAAGCCGGGGATAAACTCCACTTGGGTAAGGGTTTCCAACCAGGCTAAAGTATCTCACTCAGCAGGAACTCAGTGATAGGTAACTCAGACACAGGTGGCTCAATTATTGGAAAGTTTGTCACATATGCCAATTCACACTAAGAACCTATAGTTTCTCATTCACCACATTCCTGTCCCACCATAGGAAGTGTGCCCCTTCTCTTCTCAATAGTCCTTCGGCTGCCCCATTTCCCTTCCATGGCTTCAACAACAAGCCAGATAGGAAGTCTCAGATACTTGTCGTTGTATTTTGGCACCTCGAGAAATAATTCTCTCACCTGGAGAGAATGTAGTCTTCCACGGGATTGAAAACCTACCTCTTAAGGAAAATGTACCATGGGCTTGACAACCCGCCTCTTCAGTTTAATAACTCACAGGCTTGACAACCCGCGTCTTAAGTATATATCTCCAAGCTAAGCCATATACAAGTATCTGCGACAGTAATCAACATACCGATCATAGTGAAAATCAAGCTCATTGACAACAACAATTAGGTTCACTCACTGAACAATTATATGACATGAAAATTGACTCAACGATAGAAGAGTTAGCTTCCTCATACCTCTGTCACCCCATGCATAATCATCGAATTCTCTCCTTTGACCGCATGCCACAATGGACTAAGTCCAAACCATTTGACTACATGTTCCCCAACTTAACACCTTTCAGGTCGAGAACTGCCTTCAATCCACAACATGTTCCCAACTTGACACTTTTCATATTGAGAACTACCTCTAGCCACTTGTCCCCTCTTTAGGACCTAATATATAATAATATATCCTTACTTTATGCTTTTTAAGAAATATTAATAAAACATTCTTTTTTGGGTTTAAGCCCCTTGATCCCAGCCCCCTTGACCCAATCTAGTGGAGTTTAAGCCCCCCAAACTATTTTACATGGTCGTTATGTTGCATGGATGTATTTTCATTATATTGTATGTGATTGCATTTACAATTTCAGTATAGGAGTACTGATCTTTTACATCCAGGCTCACCAACCTCAAAATACATAGTTCGTGCATTAAATCCAGTGCGTGCGGAACTTCTGGGTTACACGCACTCCTTCCTCAGTGCCCCGCCCTTGCACCCTTACACAGGTGTGTTTTACATCACAATTTATATACAAAAAGATTCTCTGGCCTCCAAAATATACGCACTGAACCAATGCATGTTGAATCCACGGTTGTGCACATTTTTCTTTAGTGCGCCATCCTTTCGCACTTACTCTGGTGCGTGATGCATACATTAAGTTTTTTTACTTTTAGTGCATCATTCCTATGTACTTACACAAGTGTGCACCAAAACATTAAAATATGTGTTGCATCATTTTACAACTGCATGCACTCTTTTGGCGTGATATTCTTGCGCACTAGCCTATTGTGCGCATATCCAAACTAAGTTCCTATACTATCGACTCACTGGCTTACAAGTGAAGTATAGTTACATGGATATTTACACTTTCGGGTTCATTCTAGGGATATTACAAAAACGATTTCAACTTTGAACCCATAAAACCATGGTCGTGATGGAAACAGGGGCATCCTCTACCATGGGTGCAAAAATTGAAACAGGGGCATCCTCTACCATGGGTTAAACAGTTGAAATAGACGTTTCCTAGGATGAAAAGTTCATTGTCAACAAATTCTAGGAGTGTGTTGATGCATTGAGAGACACAACCAATTGTCCAACATGTATGCTAAATATCCTAAGAAGAGCAGAGTTTTTTGACTTTATGTTTGGATCCTTCAATTTTGAAAATTAGGAGATAGATGATGACATAGCTAATTATGATGATATAGCTATGGAAATGAAATTATTTGGGCAGATCATTTACCTAGATGTTTATTTTCTTGCAAGAGAAAAACAATTCCATGCAGAGGGGGAGCAACATTAAACTGCAAAAAAAACCCCAAGGTAGAAAAAATTGAGATGGCCAATAAAATGTGTGGGAAAAAGGTATTTGTTGCTAGGAACGATTTCAGAATGCTAGATATTCCCCAGGGACTATAGAAGTCTTTGATTCAACTTGTCCTTAGGACAATTATGAATCATCATAAGACTGAAATTTTCAGTGACTACATGAGGCTATTCATTTATTGGGTTGAAGAAAGGTCGTAGATGTTCCTCATCTATTGGCTAAAAAATTACATTCTTCCCTTGAAGAAAGTAAAAAAAGAGGATTAAGTTTAGTTTTTTGGGTACACTACAAAAAATTATTGATTTATATTGATCCTGTGACCAAACAAGCTTCCCTCTTAAAACTTACATTAGGAGATAAAAAACAAATAAAACCATTGAGGAAGTACCTAGACATGATGTTTTTGATGGTGTGGAAATTAGTTCTGATACAATTTCCCAAGATGAAGTTAATGTTGTTATAACTTTAAGAGACTTACATGAATCTATGAATGAAGCTAAGGGTCGGGAGGTATGGAAAATTATATTGAAACATACAATGATGATTTTTATGTTACTTTAGAAAGTACAATTGATAGAATTCCTCCTAAAATGGCATTACTTGAGTATCATATCTTTGTTATGGGTGTTGATTCTACCTCTCCAAGTTCAAATGTGAAAAATCCAACATATATTTTTGATAATAGTTTCATTTTCTCAGTATTTGATAGAATGATTCATTACAAACTAGTTTCAATGGGGTATTCTTCCTCTATATACAGCTGGAAGGAAAAGTGCGAACTAAAACATGACGATAATATTGATTGCTTGAAGAAAATTGCAATTCTACAATCATAAATTTTGAAGCAAATAGAATAATCAAGCAACACAATAAAGGGAAAAGATCATGTTATTTTTAATATCCCCCGACCATCAACACCACTACCGAGGAATGCTACTGAAAATACCGTGTCTTCTACAAACTAGCTCTGATACCAACTTTTAACATCCCCAACCACCAACAGGTCGGACAACGCCACTGTGGAACGTATATATATAACATTCATATTTAATGTATTTAAATCCAATAACACAGAATTACTACTACCATACAGACTGGAATGGAATTGACAGTGATTCCTACATGCAATAGAACACATGATAACATTTCAAGAATCACAAACATGCATAACATACATATTTAAGCACGAAAATGATACTTATCTTTTTACTGGAGTAAAACCACCAATTGTGTGCAGACCTTCCACGAACCTCCCATTCTTAAACCGCACTGCTCATCACTCTCAGCAGTAGGTCACCCCAAAGATGGGACTAAAATCCATCAGGAAATGGATTCTTAGGCTAGGCAAGGTCAATAGGAAAGTCACACAGTTAAGAGGAAGTACTCTCTCCCAGGAGCCACTTATGCCCACTACTCACAGACTCTCATTCCCCACATGCTTGTCCCACCCCAGGAGTATACACCTTCATTGTCACACAGTCCATCGGTTTCTTCACCTCCCTTACCTTGGGCTTTAGAAACAGGTCGGACCAAGATTCTTAGATCTTTGTAGCAGCTACGAGACTCCCTCCAGGAGAAATCCCTTCCTTAGAACACTCTCTCACATGGAGAGAGTTTCTCACAGGCCTGACAACCTGCTTCTTCAACCATGGGCTTGGAAACCCACTTCCTCAAACAACAATAGCTAACTTGGGTAAGGCAAGGGATGGATCAATAATTTACAGAGGTGTACAATTGCCACAGGTTCATCAATGGCGGAAATGTTTGGTTGCTTGCTTGCTTAGTGCGTGAGTGAACTCATGAGGAGAGATGGGGCATACTGGTCTAGCATAGAGAATATGGTGAGAGTGTGAGAGACAAAACTCTGTGCATCAATTTTCCTCCCGTGTGAGTGTGTGTGCCTCCCCAACAAGAATCCCCCCCTTAAGACTGCATGTGCATGAGCTAACACCTATCTCTCATGAAGCACATCCATTCCCTTTGGAAGTCACCTGTCCTCCCCAAGGAACTTAGGATAAAAACATATCCTTCTAAACAACTTTTGGAATAATAATAAATTATTATTCTCTTGGAATTAATCCCCTAGACTTAGCCCCTCTTTCCAACCTCTCATCCCCCTCTCCCTTACCCATCTTAGTGGAGCTTATTCCCCCATTCTCTTTTATCATGGTTGGTCTACACGCAATGATGTTTTTATATTAATAATATGAATATTTACATGTACAAAACATGCTCTTGGCCTTTAACACCTAGGCTCTTTGGCCTACTAGCACATAAGCCAACCATCTTATAATTGCCCATCTCACCAAACTACAAAACATGTTTACAATTGATAATACACTGGGGCTCATCCTCAATGCAACTTATTTACACAACATCAACAAGATTTTCCAAAATCTTCAAAAATATGCGGGTATTCTTTCCGCATAGCATCCTCATGCTCCCATGTCACGTCCTCGGGACCGTACCAGGTCCACTAGACCTTTACAATCCCCATGTATTGATTTTGGATTTGTTTTCTCTTTCAGTTCAATATGCGCACCGGATGCACTTGCAAGATGCCTTTTTGCTCAACCTTAATCACATTCCAATCAATAGCATGATTAGCATCAGTTATATATTTCTTAAGTAATGAAACATGAAACACATTATGTACATTCATGGATGCAGGCAATGCAAGCATATATGCAACTGGTCCAATCCTTTCTAGGATTTCCAATGGACCACAATATCTAGCTACCAACTTGAAACAGTTTCCCAGCTTCAAGGAACTTTTGTTGGCTTTTACTCTCAAGAAAACATGATCACCCACTTTAAACTCCTTGTGGGTTCCGTTCTTATCAACATAACTCTTCTGCCTATATTGGGCAGCCTTTAAATTCTGCTTAATCTTCAACAATTTCTCTTCCATTTCCTTGAGCAACTCTGACCCCCTATCAGCTAGATTGTCCCATCTTATTGGTGTGTTGCACTTTCTGCCATAAAGTGCTTCAAATGGGCTCATCTTTAGTGATGCTTGATACCCATTGTTGTTGGAAAATTCTACCAAGTGTAGGTAGTATTCCCATTCAGATGGTTTGTCCATCACATACATCATTAGCATGTCCTCTATCACTTGGTTCACCCTTTTTGTTTTCCCATCAGACTCAGGATGATAGTATGTGTTGAAGTTCAGATTCATTCTTAACCCTTTAAATAACCCTCTCCAAAACTTTGAGCTAAATTTCAGGTCTCTTTCAGACACAATTTTCTTGGGAATACCGTGCAATAATGATACTTCCCTCATATAAATATTGGCAACATTATCTACCTTGTGAGTAGTCTTCAATGGAATAAAATGGGCAACTTTAGTAAGATTATCCACCACCACCATGATGGAATCATGTTGCTTATTTTTTCTGGGTAATCTTGTGATGAAATCCATTGTCACTACTTCCCACTTCCACTCAGGAATGGGTAATGGTTGTAGCAACCCTGTTGGGTGCCTATGTTCAACTTTGACCTTTTGGCACTCCATACATCTGGAAATGTATTCTGCAATTTCCTTCTTCATACCTGGCCAAAAGTAATGGATCTTGACTGCTGCCACTATTTTCTAATATCCAAGGTGCCCAACATAAGGTACATTATGCATTTCTTTCAAGATCATAATTCTCAATTCATAGGAATTAGGTACATAAATTATATTTGTGTACATGAGTGTCCCATCATCTTCCAATTTATAATCTTCCACTTTATGTAGCGTCTTACCTTGCTGTAGATTTTCCACCAATTCCATGTACTGCAAATATGCATTTGCAGCTTCCGAAACTCTTCCTTTAATATCAATTTGATACATGCTAATGGTCGTAGCATGTAGTTCATGCACTCTTCTGTTGAGTGCGTTAGCCAATTTTTTTTCCTTTCCTTTGATATACTTGATATCAAATTCGTACTCACAAAGGAATTCCATCCATCTACTCTGCCTAGCATTCAAGGTTGGATGATCAAAAAAATACTTCAGGCCGTTATGGTTTGTTCTCAATTCAAACATCTTTCCCATGAGGTAATGCCTCCGTTTCTTCAGGGCGTGTACAATGGCTACCAACTTCAAATCATGAGTTACATAGTTATTTTCATGCTCTTTCAACTTTCTGCACTCATAAAATATTACAAACCCATTATGGTTGAGGGCTCCTCCCAGTCCTTTTTTGCATGCATCTGTACACACTAAAAAATCCTCATTCAGATCTGCAATCCTCAGGGTTGGAGCACTGGTTAACAACCGCTTCAATTGATGGAAGCTTCTCTCACATTCTTCTGTCCATTGAAATTTCTTCTCCTTCCTTTGCAAGGAAGTGATGGGGTGA
>ML776848.1:5302686-5317953 GCA_009831015.1 Picea engelmannii | reverse complement strand
TTGTCTATAATGTATATTTGTGAGTAAAGAATGATCATAGCTGGTAATTAAGTAGTTGATTTGAGTTATTATGACCATAGTTAGTATTGTGTACATATAAGTAGTTAGTAATTTGTAGTTAGATTAGTTTGTTAGTTTTAGTTAGTTTTATTAGTTTCTAGTTTCCTTAGTTTTAGTTTAATTTCTTTTATTTAATTAGTTAGTTTTTTTTAGTTTCTAGTTTCCTTAGTTTAGATTATTTAGCTCAGATCACTTTCTCTTCGGTTTCCTTATGAGACCTTAGAGCGGCCAACGGAGCCGTTAAACTCGTCAGGGTGGTCCATACCAAACGGCTTGGGTTATTTAGACAACCCCGGACCGGTTCCACTCTCCCAGTTGATGGACGGTCATTTTCGCCCGTCAACACACCCTTAATGACCATTTTGTTCATTTGAGGGTATTTCAACACACCCTTACCAGGGTTTCCACGAAGTGGCACATTGAGCTACCTCAGGGAACTTACATAAATTTATGTTAAATGGTGTAGTTTTTTCTCAATCACTTCTAATTGTCTATTCATTACAATGCTGAAATAGAACTTTTGTCAGCTCTTCATCAAGATAAATCCACCCATATCTTCGATCATATCCAAGAGTGGCATAGAAGAAAGAGGTTGATTAAAGCCTACATTACTCTAGATTTTTTGTCGGAATGGTTCCTCAAGTATTTGTTTCCTTATGTTTTGAAGGATGTTTCTACATCCAGAGTGACATCTGAGGAAGAATCCATCTTCAGATCCCAACAGTTGGACATTGTATATACTCAATCTAGGATTCTTTATGAAATTCTCCCTCACGCACTCTGGTCAAATTATGACCCTGGACAAAATCTCAGGCCTCATGCTGACAACATTGTAGGATCCACAAATTATAGGAATACAAACATGGTGACGAACCAACTGAAATATTTGTCTTTTAACCAGTCTATAGTAGGAAAAGCTTCAGATTCATCCTCCACCAACCAGTCGATGAATGTGCATTTTTTACAGTCGTCATCAAACCCAACCAGTAATCAATAACCTGGAGGGAACAAGAGGAAATGATAAGGTAATAATCGTAAGGGTGGGAAGAATAATAATAATAAGGCCAAGGAAAACAATAATAATGATAAATCGAACAATATTGTTGGTGAGGGAAATAAATAAAATAGGAAGGTGAATTTTCTCTGTAAACTTTGTAAATATGATCACCTTACCCACTTATGCCCCAAAATTGAGGAAGCCTTGAGTCTCTTAGTGAAACCACATGTTCTTCTCACTAACCCATTTCCACATAACCAAAATATGTCCTTGGGGACCTATAACACTGGAAATTTGTCGAGCAAGATTCAAAAACCCTTGGTACATGAAGGTGGCCATCTATGCATCAATATGGTTAAGTCTCATATTGATATAGCCACTCGATCTCGCAATTATGGTTCTTCATAGACTGTTTTAGGTACAAAGCCTCCTCCTACCCCAAAAACACATTTGCATATTAATAACACAAAACCTATGCCTCGTATTCCAAAATTATTCCTTAAGTTCTCTGCCCAGAATCGTAATTCCAAAGCCTCCCACAATTACTCGATTGTCGAGGATTTGGGCCAAACCCTATGTGCGATGTTGGATTTGGAGATGATCTAGATGTGTCCTTCATAGAGGAATGCCTTATTATCTACTTTAGGAGCTCTAGACCTATGTGGCTCAAAGGTTATCAAGTTTGATGTCATGGACGTTAAGCCTCACTTACCTTGAAATGTGGCCTTTCAAATTCATGTGGAGTACATGAATGATGTCGTCAAGTGTACTATAATTGATAAAAGTGCTTTGACATCCATGATATATCTAACTTGTTAGAAATTCATTGGCTCTCCACCACTATCTCAACACATGACCATGTTAAATTCATTTGTTGGACATTCTTTTATAACCCATGGTATCCTTCCCACTTCCCCAGTCAAGTTAGGAGGAAATACTATGCAGGTCAAGGTCGAGGTGGTCGATGAACCTCTCGACTACAAACATTTTCTAGGTTGAACTTATGCTATTACAACCATTGTTTCATAGGTTTTCTACATTCTATGCTTTCCTCACGAAGGTAATATTGTGACGATCGACCGATTGTACTTTGTGAATCCTATTCCTACTGCATCGGTGGGTCCTACAGTCCCTGTTATTGATAATTCTCAGCAGGAAACAAAGAAAATTGGTGTCAGGATGTATTCCTCCTTGATAGGTACTTTTGATTTCACGACACCAATTTCGTACATTAATTCCATCTCCAGTAATTCTTCATCTTCGATGAGGTTCATTCCCTTCCGTACATCATATTTCAATGACCCTTGGACCCCACCTTCAACAACTATTTCATACAAAGGTCATTCGCACATCGGGATGGAGATACCATTGTCATTAGTAGAAGTTGCATATCAAGCTATTCAAGAAGCTACTTCTGACCCAAATCCTGCTTCCTCACAGACGAACACAGTGGATCCCATATGGTTCATAAAATAATCTTGTTCATAGGATTTCCTTGACGATACTTTACCCTCAGATGAATCCATATTAGAGGCCATGTCTGGTTCTGATAGGACTTGGGACGATATGCATCATCGATCCTATTTTCTCCCAGAGCTTCTTAGGATTGAATAGGATGAGTTTAGTTCCACCCTGAGTGAGATGGTCGGTCATGTCGTGGTTTTGTTAGATACACATGGTATTTATACCAAAGGAAAAATGGAAAATATTTTTCCTACTATCATGATCGACATCTCTCAAACCCCTTGTAAAATTGAAAACGTATATATCGATGTGGATTGTTTTCCTGAGGAAATTTATATCTACACCAATCTCTTCAAATAATTTCAAGATGTATTTTCTTGGTCATACAAAGAGATGCTAGGGATTGACCCCAACATTTTTTACCATGAAATTAAAACCTATATGAATGGTAAACATGTTCAACAACATCTTATATTTGTTAATCATAGGAAGGCCCCCGGTATTAAGGTAGAGGTGGAGAAGCTACACAATGTTGGCTTCATCAACCTAGTTCCCTTGATCAAATGGGTTCAAACCTAGTTCCCGTAGATAAAAATAAAGTAACCATCCATGTATGTATGGATTCTAGGGACCTAAACAAGGTTTGTCCTAAAGATAACTTCCCCACTCCTTTTATTGACTATATTCTCAACGAATGTATGGGAAGTGAAGTATTTTCCTTTATGAATGAATTTTCAGGTTATAATCAAATTCAGATCAAAGTCAAGGATCAACACAAGAAGACGTTCATTTTTCCTTGGGGTACCTTGACATACCAGAAAATTTATTTTGGTCTTAAGAATGTTGGGGCAACCTTTCAAAATGGCATGACCTTTGTGTTTCACGACCTTAAGAATATCATCAAAGCATACCTAGGTGATATCACTACTCACTCTTAACAGATGGTAGTATAAATAGAATATGTGTGAGGTAGATAGATAATTATCTTGAGAATGTTTTTAAGTTTAAGTCATAGTACTGGTTTTTGGTTGAGCGTTGTGGAGCTCATATTGTATCAATTTGTGGGAATCATGGAGTGTAATTGAGGGTCAGGCCACAAGATGTGGAGCTTGGTGCGACACTGGTTAGCCTCGAAGTATGAAAAAATTATAATGTAATGCGTGCAATGCCATATTTTGTTGAATATGAATAAAGAAGACATATCTTTGTGGACATATCCCAGGGGGGTGAACCACAGTAACACCTGTGTCAATTATGTGGAATGTGTCTCTTTTCTTTTTTACTCGTAACAGGGTCACCGACAGTCAACCCGTAGGGACACATTCGATCGGCCACGATGTGATGCGCCTTCACCTAGATGACCCAAATAATTGAACCCACAAACTCATGACAGAGGGACACCGGCTTGGAAATAGGGAATCCAACCAACTGGGCTACACGATGGGGATACTGTGTCTCTTTTATATGTTCCAATGCATATTATTGATCCAGATTATTTTCGACACAAAATGAGAGTGGAGATATAACACAGAAATAAACAAATATATTGCAAGAGATACAATAATATAAAAAATATATATCGGATATATAAAAAGAGGCACAAATATACAGTAATACACAATTTCTATTAATGAGAGAAATGTACAAAATTGTAGGAATACAGAGTGAAAGACTCACTAGAATGGTGGCATCTTATCTATGAGAAGAGATGTGACACAGACTCACATTCACAAGAATATGTTTATTACAATGAGGATACAAAGGCATTTTTAACATAAACAGAATCCAAAACCCTAACCTCGAAATATGAAAAGCCAACAATTTTTTGGACCCTATTTTGGGTAGTTTGGTGTATCAACTTCCCAGGGGCATAACTTTGGCATATGATCTCCATTTGGGGTGCATGATAGATCGTTGGAAAGGTATCATCCAGGAGACTCATTTTGGGGGATTGATGAGAACCTTTAGTTATCATTGTGATGACCGATCCTGAAAAATATTCATTTAGGCCCTCAAAATGGCCCCGAAAGTATAGAAATCGAAAAACTACTAAAAATAGTAAATTGTCATAAGACTGTTTTGAACTAGTTGGAATAGGTGGGTGGCCATCGATATCCAATTGGATCAATATTTGATCCTTAGGAAGTAATGGTATCCATTACGTTGAGTGCATGGGGGAGAGGGAAAAGTGATTGTTGAATCTACATCTTGATGAGTTGCCTTCCTTGCTGGAGAAGTTGCACTACTTATCTTGTTGAAGATTGTCATGAACCTATGGCTGGAAGGATTGGACCCTTTTAACCAGTATGGATACATGAGGTGACTATCTGTATAAGGAATCTATGCACTTTTCTACAATCTTGTTGACCTAATTTTGTTGGATAAAAGGTGCTTGGAGCGAGGCTGTAGTGGTTGTAATTTCCTTATGTTCACCTTTTGAATAGATTGTGAAGAAGTTGAATTTTATAGTATGAGATACTACCTTGCGACATTGTTTAGGTGGGATAGTAGTCGGAACCACCATTGGTATCCTATAGAGATGACCCCCCAGAGTAACATTGAAACTACATGGTCGAGACTCATAAACATCATGGCACTTCCACATATATGGATGGCCCGAGAGAACATCACATACATCTAGTGGGGGAAAATTTCATAGTACCTCATCCTTGAATAGATGGATGCCATATGACAATCGAAACTATTGGATGACATGAAGATATTGTTCCTGGTGAAGCCATCTAATGTTCTATGACTGCGGGTGTGGTGTTGTCGACAATACCAATTGTTTGACGACATCTTATGAGATGAGGTTCTTCTAGATTCTTCTATCAACTATAAAATGCAGCAGGGCCCCCTTCATCCACATATGTGAATTAAAAAGGTGTTCCCCCTCTTCAGGATCTCCTATCTCTTATGGTTGAATTGTTGTGGTCGCAATAGTAGCAGTGAGGTTTGCATCAATGATCTATCTTCTTCCAATATTTTATGAATATGGGTTCATCTCCTTGTATTTGATCTCAACAACCAATTATTGTTTTGAGTGACATCCATCAGTGTTGTGCAAGGGTATTTTGTGGAAATCACACCATTTTCCAATGTCCTTCATCTTTCCGTTCCCTTGCTTTCTTGTGGCTTGGAATAGTTTTCAGAAGGTAGTTTGTTAGGGTCGTTTTTATCATGCTTTGGTTGTTGCATATTTGCAAACCCAAACTGCTATTTTTTTGTGGCTATATTTCTTATCGATTTTGACAACATATCATTAGGAATCTCCCAACGATGAGATGTACATAAACTCTATTTCAGTTTGGATGTACCTATGTAGAGCCCCATGGTATTTCAGAACCAAATTCCTCTCACAATATTTGATACCCATATTGGTGCGCAAGGTATGGAAGGTATTGGTGAAATTCGTCACTATTTATCCCCTCTCTTGATGCAGCGTGGTCCATCTCATGCATTGGTCATTATAGTTACCAACAAGGTAAAATTGTTTTTTGACCACATCCAAAAAACAACCCCAAATGGGCTCGACCCCAAATATTCCAGAGTACTCTGTGGAACTTTTCTTCCAATAAGTTTCCCACAAATGTTTGACATGGGGGACAGCCTTAAGGAGTGTGAAGGTGATATTTTCCCTGTCAGAAAAATTGTCAACATAGAAATAACCTTCTAGCAGATTTAACCATTTTTCTAGGGCATCTGCATCTATCCATCCTTCAAATACGAGAATATCAAAATTAACTTGTACCTTGAAAGGTGAGGTGCCTCCAAAGTGGCCTCTTGATGAATATGCACCTATTTTTATCGGCAGGAATTGAAGGATGTGGGGAAAATTCTCCATCATTTTGTCCCTCTGTCGCATGAGATATTTCTCAAGGAATAGATTAATAGAATCATTTTCTTTGTTGTTTTTCTTTTCTTCTGCCATGGATGGTTTCTTGGGACTGTGAGAGTGATTTTACTCAAGAGATAAAAGATCGAGACCCAAATTTATATACTTAGACCTCATTGAGGACATGAACTGAAAAATGATCAAGAGCAGCCTGCTATGATACCACTGATCCAGATTATTTTTTGCATGAAATGAGAGCAGAGATATAACACAAAAATATACAGAGATATTTCAAGATATCCAATAATATCACAGAGATACATAATATATATAACAAGAGTCACAAATATACAGTAATACACAATTTCTATTAATGAGCGAAATGTACAAAACTGTAGGAATACAGAGTGAAAGACTTGCTAGAATGGTGGAAGCTTATCTCTGAGAGGAGATGTGATGGCTACTCTAATTCAAAAGAAACTGATTCATATAGTGAGGCTCCAAAGTCCTTTTTAATATTGAGAGAATCCAAAATCCTAACCTAGAAATATGAAAAGCCAACAATTTTATGGACCCCGTTTTGGGTAGTTTGGTGTATCAACTTCCCGGGGGCGTAACTTTGGCATATGATCTCTATTTGGGTTGCATGATAGATCATTGGAAATGTATCATCGACAAGATTTATTTTTGGGGCTCAATTAGAGACTTTATCTATCATTGAGATTCTCTATCCCAAAAAATATTCATTTAGGCCCTCAAAATGGTCCCAGAAGTTTAGGAACCAAAAAAATGCTAAAAATAGTAAATTTCCAGAAGATTGTTTCGAACCACTTGGAATAGGTGGGTGTCCATTGATATCCACTTGGATAAATTATGATAAATTAATGAAAAAGTAAATTAATATATTATAGGTATTTTACAACGCGCACTATATTTGTTATGGTGTTTAATGCATAATGGATGTTATTGAATGAATATGATGGTAGAATAGTAAACATCTTGCGCAAGCTCTAGAAATTTAGTTACATTTGTCATGTCGTGGTCAACGTATTTCATATTGGGAACAAATCCTAGAATATCTTCTACAACTATGATTGAATTTGGAATGTGGGGCAATGAAAACAATATATGTGTTTTTGTGAGCATTGTTGTGAATGTTGGTCTCATTTTTCTCTTTGATGGACCTATTGTCTCGATCTATTCTTTCTCCTCCATTTACTGACTTGCATCATTTTAATCCTCGACCTCTGGTGGTTCCTCTTCTCTAGGGTTTTTAGGTTCGTCATATTTGGTCTTCTCACTATATTCTTCATGTTGTGCTCCCTATGTATGTGTCTCTCTAGGTTTTTTTTCATTAGGGTTTGTTGTTGCACTAGGGTTTCTCTCTATTCCCACCTGGTTTATTTCTACAATTTATTCCTTTAGGTTTCTCTCCATGACCAACGTCATGATAATCAATCCACTTTATGTCAAGGGAATATCATCCACATCAACCACCCTGGTTTTCTCCTCTGGCGATTTTTTATCACTTCTAGTTCTTCGTGTGAACTAGTTGGGTGCCTCAAACTTTGGCAATGTCATTGTTACAATTCAGGAAAATTTCGCTCCAAACCGGTTGGTTTCTTCACAATCTTCGCACAAAATCATAACATGTTTGCTCTTTTTCTCCTTCACTAAAAAATCACTAGTGTTTTCCTTTTCGTGTTTTTCCCCTTTTATAACTTCTGTCATAAATTCTCTAATGTGCCCTCTTTTCTTCATTCATAATTTTCCATTTTTCTGACCATTTTTTCGTCTTCATGCACAATCTTTACTTTCTGTGTCGTGTAATATCTTGAATTTTGTCGCACCACTTTACTATATGTTGTGCACTATCCTTTTTGTCACGCAGGTCTGTCATTCGACTTCCTAATTTATGTTATGCACTGTATCTTCCAACTATCTGTTTATCACTTATTCCTCTACCTACTTATTTTTGGATTTTTCTCCTTTTTCCACTTTTTCCTTATTTGTTTTTTTCTATTTTAACTCCTACTATATACAATATGTACAACTCTATTCTTCTACACAGAAACTACTAAGGGTTAATGGTTCGACTGCCCCTATAGAGTTTCAATCGACTACCATTCACCAAACCTAGAACTTCCTTTCCTTTTAAATGTTGTAGCTTCACATCACCTTCATCTGTGGCAAAATTTGTCTCATATGGCCCTAGCCAATGCATTCTAAGCTTCCCTGGGTGCAGCAAGTATTTACTTTCGTACAGGAGAACCAATTATCCTTCCTTAAATTTCTTATTTTTGATATGTTTTTCATGCCAAGATTTGTCCTTTTCTTTCTATACTTCGTGATGGAAACCAACTATGATCCTATATTCCTCCAATTCCATAAGTTGAGCCAATATTTATTGTATTGCGCCTCTTTTTTTCATTTCTAGAATAACTGCAATTCATAGAATAGGTATCAAATACTCCAAGGTAACTACTGCTTCTTGTCCATACACCAACCTAAAAGGTGTTTTCCTTATTACCTTCTTGCATGTAGTTCTATAATCCCATAATGTTTCTGTTACCTTCAAATCCCAGTCATCCCTATTTACATTGCAAATATTGGTTAAGGCGTTCTCCAATATGTTGTTAAATTCTCCCATTGTTAAATAGGCATGAGAGTGATATGGAGTGCTCTTCTAATGAAGTATCTCAAATTATTTTGTCATTGCCTAGATTGTATTGTTGAGAAAGTGATTCCCATGACCATTCATCAAAACTATTGGACATCCAAATATTCTCTACCTATTCAAATAAAAAGTGTGTTGTAGTCTCTACATTGTAATCCTTCACTACTTCTGCTTCAACCCATGTGGTTAAGTATTATGTCACTGTAATTATATATCTGACTCTTGATCATATGGATGGTGGATTAATCGATCCTACAAAATCTATTTTCCACTTATCAAACAATTTAAAAGTGAGTCGAGGTCTTAGTGGCATCTCATACCTCTGGGATGGCTTTCCAACCCTATGATAGACATCACAATTCTGGAAATACTCCTTTGCATCATTGTGAACTATTGGTCACGATAATTCTGCATGTAATATCCTTTTCACGGTATCTTTCTCTACATAATGTCCTACAACTATTCCTTCATGTGCTTCTGCCAAAATGATAGGATGTTCATGCTTCGTAACACATCTTCTCAAAATTTTGTCTACACCAAGAGTATATAAGTGTCTTGCAATCAATTGATAATTTGCAACTCTAACCACCAATGTTTTCTTCTGCATAGAATTAAATTCCTTTGGGAAAAATAATACACTCAAAAACTCAATAATGTCAGCAAAATACTCATCAACAATTTGTACTGAAAAAAGTTGTGCGTCAGGGAAGTTTTCCTCCAAACTACTTGGTTCCTCTCCATTGGTTTTCCTTGATAGGTGATCTTCTCCTTCATTAAATCTTCCAATATTCACCACAATTTCAAAATCAAACTCCTGAAACAACAATAACCGTATACATATTTTTCCCCACAACACTGGATTATTGACGAAATATCTAAGAGTAGAGTGATTTGTAAACATCTTAAACTGTTGTCCTAACAAGTAATGGCTAAAATTCTGCAATGCATATACCATAGCTAATCCTTCTTTTTCTGTTGTGTTGTTGTTCTGTTTTGAATCAGAGAACGTCATGATTGCAAATACTATAGGGTGATCTATATTACCTTCTCCTGGCTATGACAATACTTCTCCCAACGCTATTGATGATGCATCCACATGCACATGAAATTATTTTGATCAATCTAGAAATACTAAAATTGACGCAGTAACCATCTTCTCCTTCAAAATATCCAAATTGTGTTGGCACTCATCATTCCACTAATACTTGATGTCATTTTTTAACCATTTTTCCATTGACGCAGTAATATGTGCATATCCCCTTATAAATTTCCTATAATATATTATATGACCAAGTGTACTCTTCAACTGGTGCACTGACTTAGGTGGTGGTAAATTCACAATGACAACAATTTTAGCAGGATCAACTAGCAGACCCTATTTACACACCACATGCCCTATCAAAATCTCAAAAGGTGTGCTGAAAATACATTTCTTAATATTCAATGAGATCTGACATTGTATACACCTTTCTAACATTAATCTAAATACTTCAACATGATCCTTAAATAAACTAAACATTGTCCAATCATCCAAGTAAACTTCCAAAAACGTATGTATGAAATCCTTAAAATTTGTTACTACTACTGTGGAGAATATTGTAGGTTCATTCTTCAATCCAAATAGCATTATTGTATAATGAAACAATCCCCATTATGTATAAAATGTGGTCTTGTGTCTATCTTATGGTGTTATCCTGATCTGATGATATCCTAAAAGCCCATCTGTAAAGGAATAGGCTTCTTCACCTCCTACATTTTCCAATACTTCATATGTGAATCGAGTAGGGAAAGGATCATGAAAACAAGCATCATTCAATTTACTCAAATATACATAAATCATGATCCCTCCTACTCCTTTTCTTGCACTACCATAGGTCTAATCCACTCTAATTCTTCCGCAAATTCTATGACACCAACCCCTAACATCTTGTCAATTTTTGCCTTCACTTTTTTCTTATACACTTGATTCAACCTATAGGGTCTTTATCTTATTGGTCTATGATGCAAGAGCATCAATAGTGCATCAGCAACTAGCGCAACAATGCAGTAGGAGGGAACAGATCATGAGAGAGAGAGAGAGAGAGAGACAGAGAGAGAAGCGCCAACTTTCTCATTTTGTTTTAAATTTATCATTTAATGTAATAAATGTTGTAAAGGATCGATGAGAGTAGAGCCATTGTATTTTTTCAAGCTACATGCAAGTCACCTTTAATGACTGACAAGTAGATGAATCTAGATCTAATTCATACTAGATGTAAATTAATTGTAATTTAATGTAAGTAGGTGAGGAAGGATTGAGAATCCCAACTTTTGTAAAAATATCAATGTATTTATATTTAAAGGGCATGTGAACATTAAGAGGGGATCCAACAAGGATTCGAGATTAGATTCATCTCCTCATAAGAATGATCCTAGACCAAAAGGTCGAATGAAACCCAAGGAGGGGTGGGGGTTTTCATCAAGTGGTATCGGAGCTGATTGTTGTCTGTAGACAACAAGAAAAGGAGGAGAGGAAGAGTAATAATGCTCTATGTGAATAACTATTTTTAAGTGTGCAGTAGACAACATACAATGAGGTGGGATGAAAGAGAAGGACCAGTTGTGTTCTTGGAGAAAAGGAGATCCTATGGAGCTCTTAAGGTGAGAATTTGGATTACAACATCCAGAGAGAAAGGAGTGCTCAGAAGAAAGAGTGAGAAAAAGGTGTGCATCTACACTCAATGGGATTGTAAAATCTCAGAGAGAAGGTTCCAATAGGGTAACTAGAGGATAAGCAAGGTGAGCTTGGAAGAGGCTCATTGTAGCTCACAGTGAGCAAGTGGAAGCTCACGGACTTTCCAGGAGGGAAGGGAGAGTAAAAAATGGCTACTGAAGGCCATAAAGAAGGTCCAAGAGGAGACCGCAAGAATATGATAAGAGAGGAGATGGAAAAATAACTCAAGGAAACTAGAGAGGAGCTCAACATATTGATGCTAAAATGGAAGAGAATACAACAAGGAGAGAAAGGGAGCTGGAGGTATGAGTGGACCATCAAGAAGAAGGTGAAGTGGCCTATCCAACAATTGATTGCAAGGAAGTAGAAGCAGATTTTGAGGAGGTGGATGAGGCAAGTGGAAAAACTAAGGAACATAAAGGAGGATATGGTTGATGTCTGTGAGGATGAAGGGAGATCAGTTGGAGATCTCATAGATTTTCAGGAGGGCAATGAGAAGAGGTCAGTTGAAGATCTCATATACTATCAGGAGGGAAGAAAGGAAAATGTAGGTTTCCAGGTGGGAAAAGAGGAGATGGGATTGTCTGAGAGTCTCATGAACTTAGATAAGAGTTCAGATCATCAATGAGTGTTGATAGAAAATAAGAGGGATATGAGACTATCTAAGAGTCTCATGAACTCAGAAGATTTCAAATCAACAAGGATTGTTGAGAGAAGAGAAGGAGAAAGAGGTAAGAGAGAAGCCTCATGATCATGAATATTCATGTGGGATTGCAGACCATATGAATGAAGATGATGATAATATGAATACTTAAATTCTAGAGCAAGAATATTATAGGCGGATTCTAATAATTGGGGGAATCAACATATTCATTCCAAGAATCCCAGCAGAGGTCAGTGCATGTGTTGCATGTGAGAAGGTGATGCAGTAGGCATCCGAGGAAGAGGCTATTGGGACAAATGATTTTAAAAATAACAATTATGTGTTGCAAGTGCAGAAGAATAAAGACAACCAACATAGACTGTCATGGAGGAGGAGAAGGAGCAGACACTGAAATATTCCCAAGAGTTCAAATAAGAGGCCTACACAAATGTGAGCCAAAGGAATGTTCAGGAGGAGAATTCAAATGTCATAATCACTAAGTGGGAGGAAGAGTTGAAGCTACTGGAGGATTGGTTGGAAAATCTAGAGACAATGGAACTGGAAGAAAGAAAACTGTCATAGGAGATGTATGAGTAGCAACTCAGTAATATTTTTGCAAATTTGGAGTCTGTTGTGGAGTGTAAAACCAATGCCACAGGAGATCAATTTATTATGGGATATCGGGATGATCTTCCCTTTAATCTATATGAATAATTGGAATGCCTGGGAGAAGGACCAATAATCTAGATGAGGCTTGTCCAACAAGCCAAGTTGGAGATTGATGAAGAGGAGGAGGTGCAATGAAGTAGACTATATGAGAGGAGCCATCCCATAGACAAGAAGGACAAGGAGATTGAGGAGATAAGGATATTAATGTTGAAGTCATCAAAGGAGACAATTAGAAATAGGTGGAGGTTGAGAAGAAGATATTGCAGTGGAAAGATAAATTAGGCACTCCAACATAAATTTTGGAAACTAGGAGGAGTTCCTGCAATAGCAGCAGAAAGAAAGAGAAGTAGATGGATAGCCCCGGAGTGGAGTTTTGGATCCTGAAGGATCTCAATAGAAACAATAGAGGAGCCATGAGTAGGAGCTCATCATTTTTTCAGTAGAGTATGATGTAGGAGCATCAACAGTCAGCCCAACCTTCTCATTTTGTTTTAAATTTCTCATTTAATGTAATAAATGTTATAAAGGATCGTGGAGAGTATATCCATTGTATTTGTTCAAGATGCATGTAAGTCTCTTTTAATTGCTAACGGGTAGATAAATCTAGATCCGATTCAGACTAGATGTAAATTAATTGTAATTTAATGTAAGTAGGTGAGGAAGGCTCTAGAAGCCCCTCTTTTGTAAAAATATAAATGTATTGAGATTTAAAGGGCATGTGAAGATTAAGAGGGGATCCAGTAGGGATTCGAGAGTTGATTCATCTCCTCATAAGAACGATTCTAGACTAAGAGGTCGTGCGAACCCCAAGGAGGGGTGGGGGTTTTCATCATTCTACCATCTGGTTTCAAAGGGATATGTATCTATACAAGTTCTCCTGATATCCCTTTCATATCTAAAATTATCGTTGGCAACAAGTCACTATATTCACGCAATAACTTTGTTATGCTCTCCACTTTCTAGTTGTCCCAATAATCACCAATATTTGTTATCTTTTGGTTTTCTACTGTGCCAATATTTACCTTATTTATCTTCAAGGGTGAAGAATAATATTATGATTCAAATTTTTGTCCTTATACTTCTCCTTCTCCTTCAACTTATGGGATCTTGATATTGCATGGGTTTTCTTCTACTGGATCTTCTTCTTCTACGACATGATAACAATGTAGTAATTGTATGGCTATCTTCCTAGTCTGATTCCGATATGTTGTGACTATTTCAAATTTGGGTTCTTCAAATATCCTTTCTCTTATCACCTTCAATTTTGTATCTATTTATTGACTCTCATGTTCAAAAGAAAATTTAATCACAAAATTTTGTTGCATTTCCTCTCAATTTGCAATTTCCCTGCATTATTCCAGTTCTGTGTACTAGTTCCTTGGGATGCATTTTAATGTGTGAATAAAATGATATGGCCCTTCTTCTTGTGGTAATAATATCAATTG
This sequence comes from Picea engelmannii, assembly GCA_009831015.1. NCBI lineage: Eukaryota > Viridiplantae > Streptophyta > Pinopsida > Pinales > Pinaceae > Picea > Picea engelmannii. Next base: position 5,303,450 of record ML776848.1, on the reverse strand, counting down.
ATCCATTCACATGTCTATATTTTCCTTTGGTTGTCCAATCCCATCATACATCTCCAAATATATGTTCTTCTACTCTGCACCAAATCTGATGTGCAATAACCTCTTGCATTGATACCGGTTATTAATATTATCCTTATGCATTCCCCACCATCATGAAACTGTTTCTTTCAAAGATATGTCTAATACTGGTAATCTTTGATTTTACACTACTTGTAACTCAATCTTTTCTAAACATTATTCTAAATTATTCTTACCAAAAAAAGTGGGATGTTCTCTTACCTCTAACCCAATCCACCTTTGCAAGAGCATCATTTTGGCACATCTTATGGTACATAATTCATGTAATCGATGCTTCCAGTTATCCAGTCATGTTTTAGAGTCTAAAGAAAAATAAATAATACTCCTCCAACTAAGCATTTTGTCTGCAATTTGGTTGATGTAATACTCTTCGCGTGCAATAGTTCTATAAGGTTGGTTTATGTATTCTACGAGGAAATTTTATGTCACAAGTTCCACATACTTTCCTCCTTGTGAGGGATCCAATGGTGCAATAAGTCTATATTATCCTAATTCAAATATCATCTTTTTGGTCTTTAAATTGATAATAGATTGGTTATGAATTGTCTAATCCAGTCCCAACAATGTTGGATAGGGTGAAGTGTTATCCACTATTTCAATAACTTCAAAGTATGCCATGGTGCACACACCATATATATCTATTGGTATCCCCTTCAATCTACCAATTGGCACCACTATGTGTTGAT